>NDXB01016376.1:248173-319099 GCA_002631895.1 Agapornis roseicollis
TTTTTTTTTTTTTTTTTTTTAATTAAACCCCCTCACATCTCTTTTTGGTGCCATACTTTAATAGGCTTCTAACTTATCTGATAGTATGGTTTCTTTGTTCTCCTTCACTGTTTTTCTTTCATACTAACTGCATTACTATCCTTGCTCCTTACCACAATGCCTTACGAATATGAACTTGGATTCTTAGCCCAACTCCTCAGAAGGCAGTGGTTGAGTCTTCGGTATGTTCACACGTTTGCTGGCTCATGTCTTTCCTAGGTTCAGGAGTCTTTGCAGGGCATGGGAAGCAGCGCTGACAGCTGCGACAGTGAGACAACCCTGACGTCGCATAGTGAGGAACAGAGGACACCGCTAGCCAAGGAACTGCCCTGTTTCAATAAGTTTGAGGAGGATGATGATGATGAGGATGAGGAGGAGGATGATGAAGATGATGAGGAGGATATTATCTCTCAAGTAGAGAGACAAAAGGTAGGGTCACCTTCTGAAAACAGAAGGGGCGAAGACAGAAAAATTGTTGATTATGAAACTGAGCAAAATCAAGAGCGAGAAAGCAAGTCATCTCATTTATTGGAGGCAGTCCAAGGAGAGGTCAGCTCTAAAGAGGAAGACATTTCCAGTGAGCAAAAACAATCGGACCTGTTGGAGGAAAGCAGTGTATCTGAGTTTCCTCAGTATCACACGCACCATATCCTCAAGTCAATGGGATCTCTGGAAGGTCGTGGCTCCTCCACATCATCTGTGGACAAGGTTCATATTGCCTTGCAAAGAGCCGAGATGAGGATTGTCAGTACATCTGATTCCAGGGCTGGGAAGTCAAAAGAACTCCTGAGAAAGCAGAGACTCTGGTTTGCTGAATCAGGCTATCCTCTGAGGCGGTCTCAGTCTCTCCCATCTGCATTGCTGAATCCAGTGAAAGTGGTGTCCTCTGTGAATGTCCAGTTAACTCCAGGAAAAGAGACTCTGTGCAGTCCTCCTTCCTTTACCTACAAGTACACACGTGTGGAGGAAGATGAGAAAGCAATGTCTGAGAATGACAAAACTGAGGGTGAGGCAGCCTCCAGCCAGCCTGTATGTAAATCCACACTGTTTATTGCACCTTCATCCTCCAAAAAAGAAATGCCCCAGACTGAGCCATCTGAGGAGCCCAATCCCACCAGGGTACAGAGCTGCCCGCTGCACAAGCCAGCACACATGTCCCAGTCAACATGTTCCCTCCATTCCCTCCCTGCTGAGTGGCAGGACAGACCGCTCTGTGAGCACGTGAGGACACTGAGCACCCACAGCATCCCAAGCATCTCTGGCTCTTCCTGCAGCACCTTCTTTTCTCCGTTCAGCTGTCCCTTCTCTCCAAGGCATGCTGGATTTCCTCATCGACCTCATGCCATCAACCCACCCTCCACTGTGGAGATGCAGCTGCGCAGGGTCCTACATGACATCAGAAACTCTCTGCAGAACCTCTCACAGGTATGAGGAAGTCTAATTTTGCCCCTGGGCAAAGAGAATTCTTATTTTATCCTTAACAGAGCCAAGATGTCCATGTCAGTATTCCTTTGCGTAGTGCAGTGGATCAGGAAAAAATGACATTTTGTGCATGTTTGATTTGCTACCATTTTAAGAGCTTCTGTTTGAAGTGGTGAATTATTATTTCCAGTGTTCTGCTACTTCTGCATTTCGTTTTGTTATAGTTGACCCAGATTGATTTTTCTATTTCTTTTACCTTTATGGATATTCCTGGGTGGGAGGGAGGAACAGAGTACTCTATAAGCTATTATTTTAAGGTGAAGGTCATTAGCTTTAGATTTGAAAATACATATTGACAGTCCTTTGACCTCTCCCTTTTGACATACTTTCCATCCAACTGATAAAAATGTGGTGTTTTTTGATTGCCAGTTGCATGGCTTCACTCATGATGTCAGTGTTGATTGATCCCTACATGTTCTGTGCTGTTTCTTGCCAATTTTCTGTGCTTTCAGCTCTGGCACTAGTCAAAACGTTCCTGATGTCATCAGTCGTTTATTAAGAATTGGTTGTGTCAGAGCATGTGAAATTGTCTGTGTCTCGTCACTCAGAGAAGAAGTGTTTTAAAACACAAGCATACTTTTTTCCCTTACTGGTTTCTGCCACACCTTCTGCTGTTTCCCTCCTGATTGCCAGCTCTCCCTCCTCTGCCATCCCTGCACTGCTGTTGTCCTAGGTGATGATCCAACCTGCGAGCCTGCAAGCTGCTGCAGGAGGCTACTACAGGCCTGCCTGTACCCTATTGCAGGTTGTAGGCTGTGGTGGGCTTTTTTAACCCCTTGTTATTTTGGGGTTTTTGCCATTTGTCAAAAATTAGAGGCTAGTCCAGCCTGAATTTCGTTATATCAGATGGCCCTGCTTCTCTAGATCAAACTTTGGTGCTGTGACCAGCTCAGCAGTGGAAAGCTGCAGTCAACTGTGGTTTAAGTCAGCCATTGCTCAAGGTAGTGGATGGTGTACCTGAGAGTGTTTGCAGAATTTATCCTTCTTTGTAAAATTCCCTCATGTGTACCAGTTTTGGCCTTGATTTGTGTGAGGTTACAGTGCGCTACAGTACTTGTACTGCACATACCATGGTAACTAAACCTGCTGAAGAAGAAAGCTCTGTATTAGATCCAAAACTCACATTCAAGCTGGTTCAATTAAAAAAAGAATAGTATGGGAGGGGATAATAAAATCTCCTAGCCCACTTGTTCTGCTTCCAGAACTTTTGTTTAGTTCCATTTTGGAAACTAACTTTTGTTTAGTTCCATTTTGGGGGCTTGGTCCTTTTCGTTGCAGAGGTTTGTATGAAAATGTATTCCCTAGTGCTGCTTTTTCCTGCGCTGAAATTGAGTTTGGCATACAGTGTAATTGGCTGCAGAAGAAAATGTTGAGATTTCAAATATATGATTCTGATTTTAGGAAGGAATAAAGAGGAGTAATAAATTCCTGATAGGACAGGGAACAGAGAAAACTGGGAGAGGAAAAAACAAAACTTCCCCTTGATGTGATCATGTTTGAGCAAACTCCTCTGGATGAATGGGCATGGATCAGGTTTTCCGTGGCATGTAAATAGACCTTCGAATTCTTTCAAAATTGAATTGGACAAGCTGTCTTTTTTGCATTTGAACAGGTACAGGTTTTTTTTGTTTCCATTGTTCTTTGTTGTGCCATGTCACTATAGGTACCAGCCCCATAATTTTATCTGGTTACTCTCTATGTTGGTGCAAATGCAAATAGAAATTGTTTTCATGAGAGATCATTAGCACATAGGGTTTTTTCGGATGTAGGCAATATAGTGAGATTAAAACCCAAAATTAACAGCAACAGAAAAAAAAACAACCCAACAAAGTAAGCGCTGAACAAAACCTCACAATAAATGTGACTATAATCATGATTTGAAAATGGGACTCAATTTAATTTGCTTAGTTCTGGGTTTGGAGTTGTTCTTTTTATCATTAGTTAAGACAATTGAGACTACTGAGTTTTCAGGCATAAAATGGCTGTTACAGGAGAAGGTTAGCTTTTATTTGTAATTAATGCATCAGACAGGATTAATTTGGTTTTTCACCTGCAGCACATTTGTACTGCACAGCTTTGGTGCACATGCTTCAAGTTAAGAGCTGTCGCTGCCATTCCATAAGGTTTCCTTGTCCCAGTACAATATTAACACAGCAGAAATCATGATGCCAGAAAGGTTGTGTTTTAGCAGTGGCTGCTTTTGGAGTATCTGCATGTTTGGGCAGATGAGTTCATAAAGGAGATTGCTGACTTTCCAATTTCATTTCGTTTGTTTCTTCTCTAGTACCCAGTGATGAGGGGTCAGGACCTTTCTGCTGCCACTGGTTACACTACTCAGAGATCGTCCATTCTACCTCTCTATGAAGTAAGTGACCTGTTCACATAGTGGTACTTAGTCAAAATAAAATACAAAGAAACATTCTGAATGTGCCATGTATTGTACTAACTATGGGGGTTTCCTGTCTTTGCTCTCAACAGAAACAGATGTCAGTATGCTGCAAGTAACGTTTAAAAAAGGAATTATTTTAAATGTGTGGAAATCCTTTCTTGTATTTGCTTCTATGATGCATCTGAAAATGTTTTCTTGAATTACTTTGAGTTCACAACATGCAGCCTCTCTAGTATACTGAAGTTGCTGAGGTTCTTCTTGGTTGAAAGGGCATGTCCAGGTAATTGTCACTAAATGCCCTTTTCTTACTTTTTCTTTTTACCCTCAGAATACTTTCCAGGAGCTACAGGTGGTCAGGCGAAATCTAAACTTATTCAGAACACAAATGATGGATCTGGAATTGACGATGTTACGTCAACAAACAACAGTTTATCAGCACATGACAGAAGAAGAAAGGTAAAATGGACTTAAAAAGGGAAAATTCTCTTTGGGTAGTGTGCCATGTGCCTGAAATCAGAGAAAGTAGTCTACTAGCTTCAGTTTGAACAGGGGTGGAGCTGAGGTTTTTGCCAAAAAATTATTTTCTCCCTTCTTTATAATACTTCATTCTGAAGTTCTTTTCTTCTTTGTTATTCCTAATCTCCAATTCTCATTAATTGAAGATTACTTTTTGTCTTCTTCGTTTATCCAAAGTGATTTTAAAGCTTTAGATTTTAAAGACTTTCATCCTAGGATACGTGAACATAAGATATTGGCAGGGGAGAAAGCCCTAAAGATTTTTAGCTTGCATCCCACCCCCTCCATCTTTGTAGATGTAAATAAAGAATTAATACTGTAGCATTCAGATGCTTTTCCAACTTAGAGTGGCCACTACAGATGGCATTCATATTCTGGGTCTTTGTGTTTGGAATCACCATGAGTCGCAGCAGCAGCTGATCCAGAACAGTTTTCAAAACTGCTTATAAATTTACTTAAGTTGAATCATCTTTTGACTAATCACTTTAAAAGTAAACATGTTTGAAATCAGTTAGCCTTCTTAGACAGTGGTATTCTGGCCAAAATGTAGCTACAACTGTGTGGGAATCTAGAGCCATGCAGGAGAAGTAATATGCAATTGCTGCATTGCTCTATGATTGTTGTTACTGGTTTTAAATTTGATTTGATTAGATACATCTATAAATGCCAGTTTCATCTGCTTGCATATATTTAAGCATTCAAAGCTAAAATTTTTGGAGGATATCCGGTTACATTGTGTTATTTAGTTGTCTCCATGAAGTGACATATATTTTCTATAAGTGGGGAAAGATTTGTTCTCCATTTAGGTGTTATTTTTCCACGAAAGAGGAATTTTCTGTGTTCCATTTTGAATTCCCTTGTATGAAGTCTTTTACTCATGGAATTGTCCTGCTCAGTCCTCCCTTTGTGGTGTACTGCTGAGTGCAGTGAATGCCCTTGTTCTTTCTGTGATGGACTTGGTATAGATACGAAGCAGATCAGCTACAGAGCTTGAGAAAGTCTGTCCGCATGGAGCTACAGGAGTTAGAGATGCAGTTAGAAGAGCGCCTACTTGCTTTGGAGGACCAGTTGAGAAGTCTGCACATGTCTTCACCTTACCGACATCAGCCACATGTAGTAAGTATTACTTATGAAACAACATTGTATGTTTTCTCATTGTAATGTTAATAACTCATAACTGTTAAAACTCTTATGGTGGGGTGATATCTGGAGAATCTATTGATGACTTCTATATTATCAGGAGGCAAATGTTTTTTATTTTCAGTGTTTCATCTTGGGGAAGAGATGTGTGAATAGGGGGACATACATATCTTCAGGGGCTTTTAGGTCTGAGATTTCAGACCTCTTCTGTCAGTGCTTTCTTCTTTTACCTTGTCATGATCCTGAATTCTCACAGTTTTGGTATTTAGTTATCATGTCTAAAATCCTTGGGGGATGGTCTTTCTGGAGTTCCCATACACTGATTTTCTTACTGGTGCAATGAGGGCAGAAAGATGAAAAATCCATCTCATGATGAATGAGAGTGTTTCTCTCCAAAGAAGTGGGGTGTGCTTCCCCTCTACTTTTGCCAATCCATGGAACAAAATAACCCAGGAAAATCCAGTTGCCATCTTTATTTTTGTTCCCCTCCATTGCCTTTTGTAGCTTCTTCAGATAAACATGTGGCTCCTCACCAAACAGTCAGAGAAACTCTGCTCCCACCAGCACTCCCCAAAAGCACAAGAAGAGGGATAAGAGAGACACTTGCATATGTTTGTCAGTGATAAACTTTTTCTTCTTTCTCACTCAGTGGAAGACTCTTCCTTTTTTGTTTTTTTTTCTCTGCAATTCTATCATCAGCCAAACAAAAGAAGTGCATGCAAAAAGTATCATGTGTTCTTCCTGGGTTTCATTCCTCTTTCTTGTCCAGTTCTCTTCTGTAGAAGCAGCACAGGCACAGGCAACATCTTCCTCTTCAGTATTTTGTCATGGGAAAAAAATTGAAACCCAAGAACAGGAAAATTTGATTCTACTGTGATCCCAAGCCAAACTTGCATTCTTTGAACCATATAAATATCTCTTTATTTGTAAATCCTTTTATAGAAGAGGCCCAGCTTTAAAAATGACTGAAATAAACTTTCTCCAACCAGCTTTGCTTCCTGTTTCCAAGTTTCTGCTTTTAGAGAAAGCAGTTTGAGACACGGCAAGTTTATATTAGCTTCTGACGGCTCTAAAAAAATCCTCAATGTATTAACATGCCTTAATTTTTCAGGGTATGTATGGAAGCAGAAGCGCTGACAATCTATCATGCCCTTCTCCATTGAATGTCATTGAACCAGTAAGTAATTGTTGTGTGCTGTATGTTTTACTAAGAAAAAGAACCAGGAAGGGAGTTCTTAGGAAAGGTTTCAGGAGATTCATTTGACACATCATCTTGGAAATACTTTACACACTTGAGTTGTTCTGTTGAGAACAGCTGCCTTTTCTCTTAAGAAAATTTAACCATAGGTGTAAATAGCTGTGAACTCTTACTTGTTTTTAAGAGGAAAATGTAAAAGTAAGATGTTTGCATTTAGTTGATACAATAGCTACATGGTGAGTTTTTTAGGGAAAATTATTTCTTGTTTTTTTTTCTATGTATTTTATGCTGCTGAAAACAAGTAGTTCAAAGGCTGCAGAAAAGAAAGAACAAACCTGAATTGTTTGTGCAAAGAAAAACAAAATCAAGCCTTTACGTGTGTCTCTGTCAATGGCTCTGGCAGAATGCATCCATATTGCAGAAGTCAGGGACTTGGGGAACTGCCATAATCTGTATTTATGTTGGCATATAAAAAAACCCATTCCTTTTTATGATCCTCTTTGTTGCAGTCATAAAGGCAAAGCATATGTTTATTTTATAGCTGTATTTGTTGCATGGAGTGAATGAGTAAGTGATTGAATAAATAACAGGAAAGTATAGTTGTGTCTCTATGTGACTTTTTTATATGCTTATTCAGGACCATTTCTTTTCTGAATCCTCAGGTCTCCGAACTTATTAGAGAGCAGTCATTTCTGAAGTCTGAACTGGGTTTAGGACTGGGAGATCTTGGACTGGAAACCCTCCCAGCAGAGGGTGCAGAGTCTGTATTCTCCCATGGAAACTCTGATTCCTCTTCAGTGTGCTCCGGTCACACAGGTAGAAAAGCTGGTGCTGGATCCTCTGAATTTACAGGAAAGTCTAAGAGTCAAAGCAAGAAGTTATACCGAGCTTCTGTTGCCTTAACACCAACTCCCCCAGTGAGAGCAGGCGCTGGGCAGCAGGTGGAAAGCTCTGAGGAGCCTGTAGGCTCCAAGCCAGAGGTGGAGCAAAAACTTGAAGAAGTCCCTCTCATGCCTTCGGTTGATGAAATCCACAAAGCAGTGGAGCAGGAGGAGCTGCAGCAAGTCATACGGGAGGTGAGGAGGAAGGGGATGGGATCTAGGATGTTCGAACATCCTACTGAAACCTAAAGGCTATAACCCTTGACCACTGGGCCAGGGCTCCATCTGAAGGCTCAGAGCTTGTCACTGGATATTCAAGCTACAGTTACATTCCTGTGCAAAGCAGTAGATGTTTTTTCAGTAATAGTGGTTAGCATGTAAATTAATAATTAGTTGCTACCCTAAGTCTAGGTGAGAAAGAATTTTCCACCTCTACTATTTGGTTACACAGCAGTATTTCAGATTCCCAGGTGAAAATCTGTCTGTGTTTGCTTGCTAAAATGACAGATTAATGAAATAATGTTTCTGAAACAACTCCATAATAACCTTAAAAATACTTTCTAAGTCTCTCTACCCCAAACCACTAAGGACTGTAGGAGTGTAAGTGAAGCAAGCTGAAGTCAGATGAGAAGTTATTTCAGACTTCAAGACTGATGTTGACCAATGCTGTTGGACTAGTTTCGTTGGCAGTCAATGAAAGTGAAGGGTGCTTGCTTATTTTTCCTAAACAGGACTAAAACTGCATGTTTTGTTTATCCGTGGCATGACAGAAAGCCTTATGGCAAGTAGCATAAATAGGAAGAGGAAGCAAAAAAAACCTTCTTAATTTCAAAAGCGGTGACTCTGAGAAAGTGGTGTGAGCTGTCTGCTGTGAATACAGAAATGGGGATTGAGTACCTGTGGGTTTTATTCCCTCTCCTTCACTGGAGAATGCCCTTAGCAAAGGGTCACTGGACCCTTAGCCTTTAGCTCATCCCTTGAAGCATTTGTATGGCTCTGTGGTAAACTACTTAGGCCCAAGACAGGTGTCATGCTCAGAAACAGGCTAGGCTGTAATGCTGCCTGGTCATCCAGGTCTGCTTGCCTTGAGGCTGTGAGTAACTGGAACCAGCTTTGCCTTAGCTTTGTCTTTAAAACATGAGAGGCAGGCCAGTCATCTCATGATAAAACAGGAGCTGTGATCCCAGAGGAATCTTTTGCCACACCTTCACCTCTGTTCTGTCAGTGCTGAAAGATGCAGAGTGTACTAGGTTCTTTTACTCCTCATCTGACCACAAGACTCTGCTGTGTCTCTCTCTACAAAATAGAAGTGTTTTCTTGGCTGACTCACTGTGTAGGTACTTTACACTTGCACAGTGAGACTGTGAAGCAGTAGACCATTACTAAGGAGTGTTCTAATGAAAGATGATGGTTGGAAGCATATGAAGATACTTACTTTGTTTACCTTTGTGTAACTCCATAAATAACCAGAGCTGAGAGTGCAAAAAGTAATACATAGCCAAAAGCATTAACCATCAGTGAACTGCTGGTGTTAAAAGAGGATGAAGTTTAGCAGTGAGGTGAAATGGAGGCCAACTTTGAATAAATAGCCTTGTGAGTTGTGGAATGCAGCATTATCCTGTGGAAGGAAGGGTACAACAGTCAGCTCATGGTGAGATGCCACCAGACTAACGACCTCATCATTACTGTGGTCAGCATTAGGAGCTGAACACCTTCTGGCCATCACTGATCTTTACAGTGGAGCTTGTGATGTGCAAATTTACACCTCTACTTTGAAAGCAAAATAATGAAGGGGGGAGGGGGGCAAACATTCAATTTTGAAATGTCTTCCCCCTCTGTCACCCTCCTGCTGCCATCTTCTCTAAAGTAACTGAAGTTGGAAGGTTTCTTGGGAAAGGTTTCTTGTTTTGGAGATGCCAGAATTTGGGACATTTGGGAGTATTTTATTTCTGGTTCATTTTTTTTCCTTTCATGCCTTTTTAAAGGGGTTCCTTGCCTAATGCTGAGAGAAGACTTGCATTTGAGATAGTTTTCATGCCTTGCACTTTGCTGTTGACTTTGCAGTGAAGCCAGGATATTGCATTTGTGTTCAGCCCTTTTGTTAAAACCTGCATGTCAGATGAGCAGTGTCATGGTGGAGGCCTGCTAAAGGAAAAGATGAGAAGAAGGAGAGGAGCTGTAATTCAAATGTACTGTAAAAGCAGAAGAGGCAAAGTACAGAGTTATTTCAGTCAATATTTTCTGATGTTAGCCTGTGTGAAAGTTTCTCTTTAACTTCACTAATTGATAGCAAATAAAGATGTGTACTTTTTTACACAGAGATTGTTCTTTGGGTTGTGTGGCACTGAGGACATTGTAATGCTGAAAGAATCCACACTGAACTGAGAGGCTACTATTCAAAGATGAGTAGTCAGCAAATAACTGAGCCTGACTCACTTTGCAAATGTTTGAGCACACAGAGAGATTGTCCCTCAGTTTAACTTCATTGTCAGCCTGTTTGAGGTCACCTCAAGTTTCTCAGCACAAGACGTTTTACAGGGCAGAGTGAAGATGCATTGGCTCAAAGCACCTGGTAGTTTTTCCCAGATCTAGAATATGCTTTTAAATACTGGTTAGGAAAATCTTTTATATTTCATAAAAGCTAAAACAGAGCATAAATTGAAATGTGTTCTCCTGAAGTAGCCCTGTTGTTAGCAAAGGAATTCCAGTTTCGTTTGCAAAAGCAAGAAATCTGGTAGAATGCATACATGATGTATGCACTCACGAATGTTAAACCCTAGCTTATTCCTCCCATTCTCTGTAGCTGTATGACCTCGTGTTTGGGAAAGAAGAGTTAGGCAGTGTTTCAGAATATGCCTGGGTGGGTTGTAATGCATGTGAGCTTTGACCTGTAACTATTTGCTGGCACTAAAACACTCCATGGTGTTAACCTCTAGTGTTAATGGACTAACTCCCACGGAAAAGCATTCAACAACGTGAAATGTTAAAACACCGAACAGTGGCCCTCTTGTTTTGATGAAAATACAGCCTAACCTCTGGAGTATCACATGAAGCAGCACTTAGTTCTTGGCTCTTAGGACACAGTGTTGCTAGGAGTGCCACCAGGCCCTCTCACTCTGCTCTTCTGCAGTTTAGAAGATGTGATCATTTAAAAAGCTTTCTGCTTAAGAGCAATGCAGTTTTTGTTTATCCCAACAGTTCTCCATTGTGAATTACATTTAATGAAGTTATACTTTTAAAAAATTATGATTTTCCTGTCAACATCTGGTTTAAGAGGCTGTAATGGGTCTTTATGGGACAGATAGTCTGATAGAGAATCTTCCCTTTTCTGTTTTCCATTCAAATACACATTAGCTCAGCACCAATCAAAAATGTCTACTGGTTGCTCATACTTCGCTTATGCAGGCATTGTATTCCTTCTCTTACTATCTTGAGCATAAAAACTCACCAGCTGGTGCCATGAAGAAATGGCACAAGAAGGAAAATAGCATAGAAAATATTTATTGTAATTATAGGAAATGTATGAAGACTGTGAAAAGCCTTATGCCCATTTTCCATCAGAAGATGGAAAGAATAACATCCATCTCCAGAGCTGACACTGTGGTACATTTCACTCTCAATCAGTTCATTATTTAGCAGCAACATAATATTACAGTAAAGATAATTCTTTCATAGGGAGATCTAAGACCATTGGTTTATTGTAGTAAAACTATATGTGAATGTGGTACTGTGTTACTAATGCAATACTGAATATTGGTGTTGTATCAACGTAGTATATGTGCCATAAATGAGTGGGTTCTCTCCTCTTTCAAATGATCAGTTTTTCATTCAGCTGCTAAAAATACCAGTGGAGAGTGTTCATTGACTGCATTCAGTCTTTTGTATAGAGAAGCCTTGGCAGCTGACTCTGCCTTCTGCAGAGCAAATGGAAGGTGCACCTTGCCCTAAATCATTTATAATGAAAAAGGCAAACACTGGCCATTGTCATGACGCACACATGGGACTGAGTCACTGCAGGAATCGATGCCACACTCTCCATGCAAGATTACCTTGATGTGTCTGGAAAGGAGGGAGGAAGCAGTAGCAGTGAAAAGAAGCAGTGGAGAGTGGCCTTGTTTGGGCAGGAAGGTGAGAATGGGAGGGCTCAAGTAATTCACCAAGGTCAAGCCAGAAGTTGTTGGAAGAGTTGAGAATAGAACATGAGCTGCTTCCCTTCCACTCTCCACCTTGTTGTAAGACTGTCTGTCATACTAGACCATTTACTTGCTAATTTGGGAAGCTTTTATCAGTTTTTATTGTAAAGCGAGGTTTATTTTTGTCTATCCGGTGAGACAAGGGCACAGAATGACTGTTTTGTAGTGTATTCACAGGCCCACCCCATGTGATACTGGGGAAGAAAAGTGGAGAGAGCAGTGAGGAACTTCTCCTGACAGTGACTTGCTGAGCAGCTAGGGTGTGGTGTGACAGGTTTCCCTGTGTCTGTGTTTCTAAAACACAAAGTCCTTACTGCATTTACAGTGGTTCTAAAGACATCCTTTGTATATCTCTGTGTGCATAGACATCCTCAGGACTTGTGGTTATCGGTAAACCAGGTCCTGTTGCACACTGGTTTTTCTTTAATCAGCAAGCAATCCAACTGGAAACCTGTTTCCTAGTAATATTACAGTCTCTGAATTTTTGAAACTAGGAACTTTGCCACTAATAGGTTAGGGATTGAATTGCTTTCCAGTGAGAACAAGGGATAAATAACCTGTTGCTAATGCTGTTGCCACCCTTCTGACGTTGTTGCTTAATCCCTTTGACGCACCAGGAAAATGGGAGACTTATAAGAAAAAGAAAACTGTATTGCTTAACTGGGCTGATGTGGGCCTCTGTGAGTGATCCCAGCATCCAGGCTCTGGCTCATACCCTGCTCCACTCTCTCACATTGTCATCCTTGCCTGTCCCTGAAGCCACATCTGGCTTGTTAGTCCTTCCTGAAGACTATCCAGAATACGTATTGGTGCCAAAGATCTCTTGTACTTGCAAGCAGCCAGTATTTTTCTTTGTAATGCCCTGCTCTTTCCAATGGAACATGCCCTTGCAGAACTGTGGTTTGCATCCTTTTCTTGTTTGTTCCTTTTACTGTAGCTATTGGTGCTCTGCTCTTCCTTTATTCTAGCCTCAGCCACACTCAGATGCCTGCTATTAGTAACGCCTAGGTTTGTTTTATGTAAAACTTAATGGGTAAATGCTCTGTCACAATCCAATGAAAAATAGTGTTTGCTGGCATAGAACATATCATTAGTGGCCAGCTGATGATGTCAGCAACTATTGAAGTTCTCTGTCTTTGTGGCTAAAAGTATGTGATTAGGATTTGTCTTCTTTTGATTTATACAAAAACAGCAGCTCATGTTCATGGACTTGGACCTTTCCTACTGCATAATCCGTTTGTAAGGCAGATCAGTCCTGCCTTCTTTTCAGGAGATAATGTTTAATGACAAAAAGCAGTGCATTTGGGGTGCTTTTGATCTTTCTATCCTGAAATGCTATTTTCAGAACTTTGCATAGTTGAAATGTATATTATTTTTTTTATATAAAACCGGTTATTCTAAGTGTAAAACATATATTTATATATCTACCATCTGGAAAATAAACCTATTTGGTTTGTATTTCTATGATTTGAAAGAACTTTAAAATGAGTTATTTATTTTTTCCAAAAGAGCCTCTCATGTTTTTCTATTGGCATTTTTTGAAAGTTGACATTGTGATGGTGTTTTCATATGCTGATAATGTCAAGCATGTCTGCAGTATCTTTTAGTTTTATCCTTTGGTTATGTAACTTACTGACCTTAAGACTTTGGCTAATCCCTTTCAGATAAAGGAATCTATTGTTGGTGAAATAAGACGAGAAATAGTAAGTGGATTGTTAGCAGCTGTATCACCCCAAAGCAGATCTGCAACTGCAAAACAAGATACACAGCCATGAAACTGGTACTGCAGGTAATGCTTGGGAGCCAGATTGATTTATTATTTTTTTTTAATCATATGAAATGTCATGGTTATCTTAAGCCTTGCTTTGTTTGCATTTTCCATCTTGAAATGTAAGTGATCAAAATTGAAGTTCATTAAATATTGAACAAACTGATAATCCTGGATAGCTTCACAAAATCAGCTGATTTATAGTTTGATTTGTCTGTTGTCCTTGATTTTTGGTTTCAGTGTGCTCTGTGATAACTTTGCATGTGAATGCATCATTCAAGAGAATTTGTGTAGTTTGACTGCCTTAGGTATTATTATCAAAATACATACTTAAGCATATAGAGCAGACTTCTAAAAATCTAATTTAGCTATTCATCTTGCTTTTTCTTTTCCATAAGGTTGGATGTAGTCCGAAATGCTGTGGGATTCTGCTTGGGGTGGCATACACTGGCGGAAGTGTCAAGTTATTTTTGCTCCAGGAGATGTTAAAGCTGCTGAGATAGGCTACTGTACTCGACTTTTGGTTCTATGATGTGTACCTTTCCTTGAGTTCATCTGTAAGGACATAGACACTTTATGTAGTTCCTCACTTTCCTGAAAGCAAGTTTTTCTTAAAAAAAACTGTGGCTGTCTGAAAAGTTTTGTATTTATTTGTATGTCCCTGTTGTAAATTTTTGTGTAGCTGATTTCTTTGTCTAATGATACATCGTGAAACTTGAAGATTTCCAGCCATAACCAGTTTATAACTAACATACATGTGTTCAGCCTAGCTTTATTTTTTAACAAAAAGAAAAAAACAAAACAAAAAAACCTTCCCCCAAATCCCTCCCAAACCCCAACATGACACAAAGCCCCCCAAAACACTGGCCTCTGTGAGGTCTTTATTGTGCAATAGCTGATCCACTTTAAGAGCTTGAAACAACCAATAATGGTTTCACTGCTGTTACTTAGTGCCACTTCAAAAGAAGGAAATGATCCTGTTGTAAAAATTGCTATTAATTCTCGCCATGGTTACTCTTAGCAGAGTGGTAGAATGATAGGAGGTTACTTAAAACTACTTAAAGTTCTGACACTGAAAGTCTTATCTTTGTGTAGAAAACAACTTTTTAACTAATTTGATTTGCTTCGTTCCTGTTTGCCCACCTCTCTATAGAAAAGTGCCTTATTTTAAGCACTGCTTTTTTGTCTTCGTGTTGACTGCACTCAGTCATACCAAAAGAGGTTCTCTTCTGCTTCATATTAACCAAAATGCAACAAAAATTGCTGATCTGAAAGCAATTACAATGTGCAACTTAAAATGGATGAAAGACCTTACTTGTATCATGGGGAAAATGGAAAAACTCTTTTCCTTCCCCATCCCTCGCTGAGTGTATTTTCAGTTAGCCTGGTGAACATGCGTTTGTTCCAGTGGAGCAAATTGGAAGTCATTGGAGGTTTTATGTGGTCAAATAGACATTTAGTGGATATGTAATATCCCATTTTGTTGTGCTTGGAATGTCTTTACTCCTTTGCCATTTCCATCTACTAAAACTCTTTACACTATGTCAAGGTCGTTAATCAAAAACAGTTTCAAATATAACAATATTATATGAGAAAGTTTATAAGATTTTTAAATTGTGTTAGGAAGACACACAAGGGCTGATTTCTTTAAAAAGTGTATATTAAACCAATAAAATATTTATTTTGCCTATAGTCTGTGTCAGTGGTTTTCATTGTGTGTGGTTTACTCTTAAAATAAATAACATAGACTTGATTAAATGGTACACAGAATGGAACAGCAGGAAATCACAGGACTTGGGTTTCCAAAAGCTTTCAGATGTTCAGGGGATCCTATGTGTTTAGGCAACATAAGATATAAATTTGAGAGAAATGTTGGCACTTAAAATCAAACCCTAGAAGTCACTGGCTGCTGTTGTAGCTACAAGAATTTGGTTGGTCTTGACCTCTCCTCAGATTTTGTCCCTGTGAGTAGAGCCAGAGCTTTCTTGAAAGTCTCATCCTACATGTTTGAAAGTTGAAAGATAAGCTCCTGGCAGCACTTATGCATGCCAGTACATATGAGGTGGTAAGCTGCAAAAGTTTTCTGCTTTCCTTTGCAGCTTGTATGAGTTAACAGTTCTGTTCCAGAATGCCACCAGAGAACAACTTGCCAGACCAATGTGCCTGCAACTTCCCTTTGCAAACATGTAAACCCAAAATCTACTCAAATAGTCGCAGCAGCAGATACTCCCCTTGTCCCGCAAGCAGATTAATTAGCACATTCAACCATTAACATACATCCTGTGCCCATGTGCTACTTATAGTGGTGTCCCAAGAAAGGTGGCAACTGCGGCTGTCCTGGAGCAATGAAGAACTTCAGTAGTCGGTGGCTGCCAAGCAGCAACTGCAGCAGCATCCTCTGCAGGTGCAGCCTGGCTCCTTGCTGCTCTGGTAGGAAAAGTCACTTGTAGGTAACATCCCAGTGTCTGGGGTGCTTCAGCTCATAGTTTGTAAGAACTTTTGATCTTAGCAACGCAGAGTCTGGAGTTTAATGTATCCTTAGAAATGAAAAATAGTGCCAATTTTTCATCCAGCTGATGGAAGGCAGATTTGTGAGGTTCTGGCATAATTTAAGGACATTTCAAACGACATTTCTACGTACTGAAACTAATGAAACTACAAGCAACTACTTTTCCATAATCCTGGTAACAGATCTTTGCATTCTTAAAGACACTTCCAGCTAATATTTTCTGAGTGACATTTTATGTAGATAAAAGAATGTCTATAAACTCCTGTTTAAAAAAAATGTGTCTGCTGTCACATAAGTAAAGCTGAGCTGGTATCAACCTCTGTTGACATTTCTGCTTGCACCTAAGGAAGAGCTGTCATTACTATAGGACACATACCTAACCTTTAGTAATGTAAGTTCAGCTGTAATGATTTTTCTGGGCATGGATGGTTTGGGGTTTTTTTTGATGACTGGAACTGCTACTTTTCTTACAAATCAGTGTTGTCTTTTTATTTTGTTTTGGTTTTTTGCCAGCCTTCAGTTTATTATGAATTCTCTGCAGATTAAAATAGCTTTATTGGTGGCTGCTAAATATTGGTCAATCAAAGCTGCAGTGAATAAAGGTGGCAGTAGTGCCAGAGATATTTTGGGTGCTTTTCTAAACTTCACTGTGATAGCGGTCTCAGTGGCTGCCAATTGGCTTCAGGAATATAAAGCCAAAGGCTATATTTTGGAAACCTTAAGAGACAGGTTTTTTTCTATATGTAAAGGACAGCTATATCCCTCTTGGCAGCAAAACAGACTTGTCTTTAGCCTGCTTGTCTTTAGCCTGCTGGCACAGCTCAGACCAGGCAGAGGTTTGGGGTCTGGTGCATGGAGAATTTTTTTTATGTTTGTTTTTTTTTTTTAGGTGAATAAAAGAATGTTTCTAGCCCCATTGTTGCAGTGAAAGCGTTCAGCAGCTGGAGCCAATAGCGGGAAAGTTTTGAGCAGCTCTCTGTATCGCTTGCATTAATGCTGTGATGCCCACAAAGTGCTATTGTTGCTCACCCACAGCTTCATATGTGTAAGACCTGAAAAGGAAAGGACGGAGGACTGCCACAGACCCAGCTATGTGGCAGGGGGTGAGTATGCAGGAGAGGCTCCTGCTTGCTAGCAGTTCATGCAACAAGCACTCTTCTGACTGAAGAGAGGACTCGAAGGGGCTCTGCCCCTCCTGAGAGAATTGATGGGCTTTGAAAGCTCTTTCAGGCCCTTTTGCTTGACCATGACCTTCATAGAGGGAGGGCTGCCTTGTAGCTTCTGTTCTCTCTAAAACTGTGTGATGTGCAAGCCCTTGGTAGCCGCTGTTAGAAGGCAAGTGATGCCCAAGGTGCTCCAAGTTCCTAAGGACTGGTTTGCTGTCATTGCTGTCCCTTTCAAGATGAGTATTCAAAACCTTTCTGATACATCCACCCACTAATGCTCACCAGCACTAATCTACTGAGTCTTAGGGGCAGCATTTGTGCTGCCTTTGGACTTTATGTACTGCTGAGCCAATGGCTTACACCTGAAATACAGCATAGGTCAGAACATTTTAATTCAGTTACACCACAGATGAATCTGTTTCAATGAAACTGCCCACAGGAAGATACTGTTCAGGGAGAGGGAACAAGAGCCTGGTTTGGAAACTGGAGTAATTCAAGCCATGACTGGCCATGTAAAATAAAACCGTGCCCTAAATACTGGAAAATTTCTCTTTTGGAGTTTATTTTTCAACAGGGAACAAACCCAAAGCTCTGAAACTTGGATGATGTCATAAAATAGAATAACTGCTAGTTAAATGGCTTCAGTCTACTGCAACACTTTCTTCTGAATTAACATCAAAATGTCAAACTAATACATGATCTGATTTTCAGGAAAAACAAGAAACTTGTAGGAGTAACTTGGCATAATGCAAATTTACTTTGATATTTTGTATGTGATTTCAGATGCAATGGTAACCCTTTGTGTTCATGCCACAGACTAAAAAGCACATGTTATAATAGAAGTTATAACAATAAAAGACAAGGCATTTTTTAAAAAAAGAAGAAACAAAATCTTGCCAATTCCACATAGGTTTTATGTGAGGCAATTCTGCACAGACACTTGCTGAGTGATGGTGAATATTACATACAGAAACATCTTTCTCTTTTTTTGCCAGGGTGGAAGAAGAAAGCCTGGACAATGGTTAAGTAATTAAATGGTGGCAATGAGAAGGAAGCAAGAATTGCCTCAGTGGGTGAGTACCTGTTCCACTTACTGTGAATTCTTTGGTGCAGATATCCGCTTTCACATGTATCTACATGTAGTAATGTCGTTTCTCTTTTATTTTAAAGTAGTCCTGTTTTCCATTGGTTACTTGTTACCTTATATCAGGGTGTTTCAGAATGAAGCTTTTAAGTAGACATCTACAAAAATATTTGTGTTACTTTTGTGTGTACAGCTTTAGTTTTAGATTTTGTTTAAAAGTATCAGAAAGATAGGGCAATGTCCTGTGACAAAGATTGAAAAATGCAGGTTTCAAATATGAACTTAATAAATTAGTTCAAATATGAACTTAATTAAATAAGTTATTATTGGGGGGAGAGGGAATCAACCGAAGGGATGGAAAAAAAAGCTTAGCAAAGGGATTGATTATTCTTAAATTCAAGGAGTGTATCAGTACAGGCTCATGAAATGCTTGGAGTTTTGTTGCAGTTAGTAACATAAGACCAGTCACTGCAGATGAAACCAAACATTCAGCTTCTTCACCTCCACAGTGTCCGACAGCAAATGCTATTCCTTGGGAACAGTGTAGCCCAAAGAGAGTGTGAGGAGCACCTCTACCCTCCCACTCTCAGCAGGGAGTGGCTCTGCGATTCCGTGGCCAATGACAGTATCCTTGATGGATTTCTTTTCTATGAATGTATCTAATTGCTTTTTTAGTTCATGTAAAATTTTGGTGTCCACAGCATCCTGTGGCAATGAGTTCTGCAATTTGAGCACAGCCTGCATGGAGAAGGGTTTTATTTGAATCAATCCCTGAATAATTTAATGTGATGTCTTCTAGCTCTGCTGCTGTCTTCAGCTGGGGCTGCAGGGAGGGCATGGCCCAAATTGGGGTAGCACTTGGCTCCTGATTTGTCCCTAACCTTGAAGCAGACCCTTTCCTGCTGCTCCCACACTTATATAAGAAATGGCAAACAATTGTGCCCCAGCCAGCTTCTCCAGGTCACAAACACTGGGTGCAGCTGGACATGGGTGGCCAACTTGGTTGCTCTCTTGTGGATGCTGCAGCCAGGACCTTGCTGTGATTTCTCTAGGTCTGGCCTGCCCTATGAGGTGGAAGCAAGAAAAAGGGACATCTAAAGAGTCTCAGACTCAAAAATCAGATTTGTAAAACCATGTCCTGAATTTGGCATACTGAGCTTTTATAGCCCAGTTGATGAGTTTCCTTTTTTAGCCTGGTAGAGTGTGTTTGTGCACCAAGTTTTCTAACTTAGACTCTGAAACTAGATTTTCTTTCATTATTCAGCTTCAATGTGTTCTGTATCTTAACTTCTGTTTAAAAAAAAACAAACAAAACAAAACAAAAAAAAAAACAACAACAAAAAAAACCCCAAACAAACAAAAAAACCCAACAAAAAAAACCCCAACCAAAACCAGAAAACCCAAACAGTAGAAACTCAATTTTATATTTTAGCTGTTTAATTCAATGGTCAGTCAATCAATTTTTGCATTTAAAGTTTAATATAGAGATACTATAATTTTATTCTAAAGTCCATGTAAACTGCCAGCAGTAGTTCTGCTCATTGAAAAATAGATTTACCCAGGTCTTGGTAAAGAAGCAAATTCTAACATGACTTCCTGGTCAAATACCTCCCTAAAACCAGTGCTATAATTCTGGTTTCTGCACAATTAAATGCTACTCCATATTAGACATGGATCTTCTGACTGTCTAATCAGGTTATGTTCCATTAATCTAACTCATTTCCTATGTTCTTAATGTGTGTATTCTATGGATGGTAGTGTATAGCACCTAGTAAATGGCTGTACATTACTTGATAGTCTGGAGACCTGTGAGTCTCAGAGGAAGATTTGAATAGATAGCATCAGTTCTTATGTCCTCAGATAAAGGTAACTTTAAACTGATTATGATTAAAGTTATTCTGCCAAGGAATGATCTCAACTAAAGAGATCATAGAAATAGCTGTATTTTTCACTTATCTAGGCTCTATGAGTCCATGTGCATAGTTAGTATGTAAGCATGTCCAAACCTAGTGCTCAGTGGATGGGTACTGGCAATGGAAATTTGGGTTAGGCTGTTGCTAGTCCAACAGCTCTCACTGAATGTCCTACCAAGTATGTTGTTCAGCAAGGCAGCTGTTGCTCTTCTTGACCTGCCTGTGGCAGCACTTGCTGCATGAGGCAGATGTGGTCTCCTCTGCATACTCTCACCCTTGCAGATTTAAAATTCTTTGCATTTTCTGTATATAAGCAGCAGATTGTGTTTCCAGAGGTTCGGTGGGAGCCACTCAGATTGCCATGCCTGCATTTAGCTATTTTGAAAGGAAACTTTCAGGGTCGTTTTGAATATGTCATTGTTTATTCTTGGAAGGCTTGCGTATGAACTTAGCACCTATGAGCATTTCCCACTGTGAACCCCCAAGAGGAAAACCCAGGAACAGGTGTGGTGTACTTAGTAAAGACCGTGTTCAGTGTTCATGCTCGCTGCCTCCCTTCTGCCCATGACCAACACCAAGAGCTGTGATACTGATGCTTCTGTCTGGATAAAGGCAGTGAGAAAACTTGGTTGTCAGTTTGTTAAAAAAGGGCCAAAGGAAATGCCGTGCTAAAGCCTCTTTGGCTATAGCAGAAAGCCAGTGAGTAGCAGCCAGGAAGCAATGTATCCTGCAGCATTTCTTCCCCCTGTGCTGCTGGGGCTGCTGGGGGAGATGCAAGAGGTCTCAGCCAGAGAGCCCAAGGGGAGCATGATCAACATGTCTTTGCAAAGGTTCTCGCATATCAGTAACTAAAGCAGGGATTAAAGTTATATCCAAAAAGATATGCTGTAAGAAGTGCCACTTCCAAGCCAAGTCCTCACTCTGCAAAGGCAGCCTCCTGGATCAGAGAACTATTAAGGAGTGTTTCTCTGCATGTGAACTGGTGAAACTAGGAGCCAAAGCCTTAATCAGGTTGGCTTTACCATGAGCCCCAGCTCTTCTCTCCTCCATCTCTCTTTCTTCTTCTCCTCCTCTCCTCCTCCTTCTCCTCTTGCAGTAGTCCTGATCACAGCAGGGAAGCTGAAGCAGATCACAGCCACAATGGAAACTGTAAGGAGAGTGCAGGACAGAGACCCTTGAATTCCCTTCCCAGCAGCCTTGTCTTTGGCTGATGAAAAAAATATAAACCTCTCCTAACACAACAGGGAAAATATCTCAAGCAGGATCTGTGCTGCGAATACGCTGATAGCTCATCATTCCATTAGGATATATTAAAAGGCAGTGCGTCATACCAGAACCTAGTGAATGACATAGGAAAGAAAGATCTTAGACAGTTACTATTTTTTTTTTCTTCCATGATACTTTTAGCTGAATCATGCAGGAATTTGAAACATTGTGGGGAGTGCACTAAAAACAGAAGATGAGCTGAAAGAATTTGGCAGTACTTAAATGCATTTCAGCTCTTCCCCAGACTATGATGTAGTCTATAGAAAATGCAAGCACACTTTGCCTGGAGACATCTAGTGCTGCAAATTAGGTGTAAGAGTGAGCTGATGCAGTAATCCTGAAATGCTATATCCAAGTGCTTTCTGAAATATGCCTCTTATACTATTTTAAAAATACTTTTATTGTTATAGTGCATGTGAAGGTTGCTGGGCAGCCAGCTCCAAACAGGCACAGAGAGGCAAGCTGCAGAGGCAAGTATCTGCACATCACATCATTGGTGGGCCTCTCTCTGAGACATAGCAGCCCCATTAAGGATTTGCCCTTGTGTCTTGTCCTGTCCCATTGTCTAGTTCCCTTCTGAACCTGTCAAAAAGTGTTTTTGTCAGTTTGTTCCTTCATATGATTGTTGAGTTTTTTTCTTAGATACAATTGCTAGCAATGATTTTGAGACGTGATTCATTTAGGGAGCAGTGTCCAGCAGTCCAGAGCTGAAATACACCATTATAATCCTTTGAGCATTTAAAGTTCTAGTATTTTTTCACAAGCTGGATGTGTTTTTTCAGCTAACTTTGTCATCAACATAAAAAATTGTAATCCTTCATAATACAAATTATAGCTCCTGTAGTACAGTGACATACACCTTAATTGTAGCATAATTTAATGCACAAAGTTTCATAGACAGCTGTAATAGATTTTTCATGGCAAACAGTTTTTCATAGAGAAACCAGATGTTGAAAATGTGCTGTTTATTAATGTATATCATAACAAAGCAGCTGGGAGACCTTTTCCGCTCCTTATTTAGGACTGAGAAAATAAAAAACTGTTTTCTTCCAAGTATGAAAAGCCACAACTTCAGATCCCTGTGTATGTCCTCCCTCCCCACTGTATCCCTCTGTATACCTGCTATGTCTGAAGCTGTCACTGAAGTTAATGGCATGTCTGTACGTGAAGGACTTGTGAAATTGGATAATTGGACTGTCCTGAAAACAACTCTCTAATTGTCCTTAGTGAAAGTGGCATGTGCCTCTCTTACTTTAGTGTCTTAGACTCTGAGCTGTATCAGCAGAAATGCTGCAGTTGCACTCTGACTATGGAAGACTATAGAGCAAATCATGACTTGTCTTTATACAAAAACTGAAGGCTTAAAAATGGTTGTATGAAATACTGAACATCACTATTTTATGCTTCTCTTTCATTTGTTGTGGTAAATGAAACTAAGCATTTCACCTTAGTACTGGAAATATTCAGGACTCAGCCTGAGGGCCCAAGATAACCTAATCTTTTGATCTTTGAGAAGCAGGTGGGACCAGGTATCTCCAAAAGTCTCCCCCAAGCAGGGCTCTTCTGTGGTTCTATAATTCTAAGTTAATGCCACCTCAACAATTGCAATCAATCTAACAGCAAAAATGCCAGCTACTAGCCAACAGCTGGGAATCACTGTGGTACCCAGTAGTTTGGATTTAGAGGGGGAAAATTTCAGCCCTCACTGAGGGTTATTTTTGATCACTGAGTCAGATGGCTGTTTAAATTTTAGAGTATTCTCACCTTGTGAGCTTTGCCAGGTTCTTCATAAACAAGCTAGCTGGTGTGCTTGCCTCTGTTTAGAAATACCCTGGTATTCCAATAATGTGTTTTCATTTGTATAAATCAAAGCAAAACAAATATTTCATGACTTGCCTGTTTGTTCTACTGTGTGCAGCCTGTGTATTGTTCTTAACCATGATCCCCACTCCTTCCCTGCCTCCTCTACTCAGGACTGAATAAACCTGTGATGAGCTGTGAAAATCTTTAGTCCTTTCAGTGAACAAGGAACGTGTTTTCAAACTCCTGAGTTTTGGTAATGACCAGCCTTAGCTTTGAATTCAGCTGCTTCTCTGTTTGCCACTGCAGTCTGTCAGAGGCAGAGTAAAGTTGTTAACTCCTTTCCATGAATTTCATGTTTGCTCTTTGTTCTGGCTGGTTTTGTTTCCTTTCCCTGTTCACAGGCCCTCAAAAACCTGACCAAAATGCACTTTTTCTCTGCAGGTAGCCTCATCCTAGGTAAAGTTGATTCTGTAATGAGCTGGGCCAGTCTGGGGTTTCCTGCTGTACCTCATTTTCTCTTTCTTCCCTGTTCATGGTAGTGTGCAACAGGAGATTGGTTCGATGCTCTTCAGCCTACACCTAAGCTTTCAGCATAGTCATTTGGACTGGCTTGAGAGCATTTTCCACCCATGGTTGCAGTTCTGGTGTCAAGCACACCTTTGTCACAGGAGCTCTGCTGCTTGGCAGTGGTCAGGTGCTCTAAGGAACAAGGTAGGTGAAGTCAGTGGTTGCTGTGTATCGTTTCATACACTTTTTTTTTAATTAACATGACATGAAAAGTGAAAATCAATTATATTCACCAAGGGTGCTATTGGTATGATTGACCAAATTCCTCATGTGGTCTTGGAATCAGGCACAGATTTTATGTCCTGAGGTAGGATTTGACCCTATGAATTTTAGCCATCTAGAAGTGAGGTAACTAGCCTGAGGTATCTTCACTTTTTCTAGGGTTAATAGGGAAAAAATGTCTCCAGTAAACATATATTCCACTTAATGAGGACAGGATGAAATGCCATTTGATGTGCCTAACATTAGGGAGCCCAGATAGCTGGTGTGAATATGGATGTTCTCGGTATCTGAAGTCATGTGAGATGGAGCCCACCAGAAGAAATCACAGTCTAAATCTGAAAAACCAGCCCAAGGTGCAAACCTACTTAGCACACCAGATACACTTCATGGAAGTGTAGGCATCTGTGTAGCATCGCTCCCAGAAATCTTCCTTTAAGAGATTTAGGAAGGGATTTGAGAGAGCAAAGGCAAACGTGTGATACATGAGAAGAGGAAAGCTGTTCTGGCACAGTGTAACAGAGATGGAATTATTGCATCCACCCCTCCTGCTACCTCCACCCCCAAAATCTGAAAACTTCCTGAATTGTGTTCATCAATAATTAAGAGCCCATCAGCAATACTCAGAGGGAGCTTGCATTGCACTTCTGAGCAGCCAGTTAGTAATGTACGATGGAGAGATCCTCTTTTTCAAATCCCAGGGCTCCAGGCCATGCAATGCTAGTATTGCATTTTCAATTAGCTTCTGAGTGAATGCTTGGCATATGTAGAAGTGACCTGGTACACAATTAGCTTATTGTTCCTTTCAGCTTTGTGCTGAGAGGATCTGAAGGACTGCAAAAGAGAGGGGAGAGGGGGGAAAAAAGAAAATAGCCAAGCCAGCGGCATCTCCGTGGATGTGGAATAAGGGAGCTGCTCGGCTCAAGCAGATTCCTGTGCTAAGTTGGGAGTTGCAGCTGCTACTGAGGAGCACTCAGCCTGGCTGTGAGGAGGGTGACAGGGGAGAGGTGCAGACCAAGTCTCAAGCTCCAGGCTCTTCCCTTCTCTGACTCACCTCAGCATCACGATGGAGCCCAACAGCCCTAAAAAAATACAGTTTGCTGTTCCACTGTTTCAGAGTCAAATAGATCCTGAGGCAGCTGAGCAGGTAAGGAAGATGGGTTTCTTTCTCTGTTTTGAGGGAATGGGGTAGGAATGGGGGGCAAGGTAATACTTGTGGCCTAAATGCTTTTCTAACTTACATTAGCTTAGCTATAGTTCAAATGCTCTGGAGGTTATAGCGATGTCTGGATATACCAAAGAGGGAGGGGGATATGTCCTCTAGCCAGAATAAGGCTTCTTTACATTGGGAAGGTTTTTCCAGTATATATGTTGCACTTTTTCTGTAACTGGACTTGTACCCTAATACATAATACACATTCTCAACAATTCAACTGAAGTATATTATTTTTACATCAAGCAAAACATGAAGCCGATAATAGGTACTTAATGGAAATATTGCACAGGAGACAGCTTATTTACCATTCGTTTTAACATGAGACAATACAGTTTATGTTTTGCCCCATCGTTATCACTTCAGTTCCCTTCTTTATTTCTCATTTTTTTCCTATGATCTTCATTATGTCATTGTTGCAGGGTTTTGCATACTGAAAAATATATTAGTGTAGAAATATATGTGACTTATGTCAAGATGTGTGTGTGCTATTTTAGCTTTTGACTCGCTTCCAAAACCTACACATACCTATATATAGCAATACAGATGTCTAAGGAGGAAAAGATATCTATTATTGAGTACAGATATGCATAGATGCCTGTAGAGAAGGACACAGGGAATTTTATAAGAAAAGCTGGATAAACTGTAATTAGGTGACCCCGTATATTTGCTCAGTCCAAGTCCTTCTCAACATTTGCTTCTATTTTGGTAAGTCTACTTTTAGATGATAGCAGGGGAATGTTATAACCTTGACAGTTCTGTGTCATTAGCTATGAAATTATTTGAGCTTTAGGACAAGTATCTGGTTTCCTGAACATTCTGATGTCATGCCTCTTAAAAGGCAGCCACCTCTACTAGAAAATGACCACTCAATGAAGAAATACTAGAAGGGTGCAGGAGAGAATTGCTGCAGATCTTCATTTGTCCATAGATGCTTCTGCAAAATGTCTGTGCTTTTTGTAAGAGTCCTGTAATGAATTCAAGCAGGATGTGTTCTGATATTTTTCTGAAATCCATGAGAACCATAGGATTAGGATTTCCCAGAATTCCCATGGCTTTTGAAATGCTGTGGCCCAAATTCTGCCCTGCATTTATGGACAGTCCTTTTTTTCTGTTGTGAGTTTAGTCCCAAGTGTTATACAGCTTCAGTGCGGGTATGTGATGAAATTAAAGGAGTAAATTCTGCTGTCAGCTACAGTTATGCTAATCTGGAATAAACCCATTAACCCTGATGATGTAATTTTCCACTTACACCTCTGAAAGCAAAATTTGAACCCAGCTAAATACAGATGTTGGCTCAGCAACTAAAAAGGAACAAACACCCTGACATTGAGGCTTTGTGTCAGAACAGTTTCTAGCTTGAATAGTCCTGATTCCTCTCTTAAACTGTATAGAATATCAATAGCTTGGATGCTTTAGCAAAGCAACACAAAGCTTTCAAGGCAAATGTATGCATTATAAGAGGGTAGTCCAATATCATGTAGTTCTATGACTGTTAATGGAACAAAAGTACTTAACCAAATAAACTCTGAATAAGAATTGCATACAGATCAGGATTATATATTGATATGAAAGATCAGTTGTATTGTGCTCTGAAAATATTACTTTCAGAGTCTCAAGTATTGCTTTTCTTTACTTAGAGAACAATAGTAACACCTCTGGCCACACCTTAGAAATATCATAAATTCATTGGAAGGCACACAGTGTCAACTCTCAAGTGCACTCACAAAACAGTATTATTAATGATTACTTGTGAGAGCTGTAACAGTACAAGGTATTCATGCACATAAGCACACAAACTACTGCAACAATTTTCCTGAATCAGTGCTAAATGGCAATATTTCAAGATATGACTGATACATGTCAGCAATACATGGCCAAAACCTTATTCAAGACAACTGCAGATCCTAAAGGTATTTTGAAAAGCTCTTCCCCATGCCTTTGTTTTCCATGTACAAGCGGCAGCATGACCTAGATCACTGTCAGACCAGACAAGCAGTCAGTAAGACAGTGATGTGCTGCTGTTCATGAAGTATTTAGGTTTTTAAGTTTGTCTGGTCTATACTCAGGAGGACACCCAATGGATTTTTTACTTTGCTTTGTGTGCATAACTGCACCCTAATGAATCTCTTTGTTTCATGCCTGTTACAGATCAGGAAAAGGCGGCCTACACCAGCATCACTTGTCATCATGAATGAACATGTGCCCCCGGGTAAGTGCCAACATACCTTCTAAACCATTGAACTTGTATACACAGGCTTGTCTGCAAATTGGCTTTAGTGACCACATGATTTTAAAAATCCAGCATTAATTTCCTAGCACTAAATATCAGATAATGGATCTTAGAACGGTTTGGAGTAAACCCCAGAAAGACATGTAACTACTGGCCCCAGATAATGTCAGTAATTTCAGGATTTTGTTCTCTATGCAAATCTTTTGTTGCATGTATGTGGGGAATTAATATGACCCAGATCCAGCAGTTCCATTCACAAACATTTTCTTTCCTTGACCGGATACTTTGGAGGTCTGTGAAGTTCCAGTCCTGCTTCTCCAGTCTCTAGATATACCAGGGTGGCTCCAGGGCTAATTCAACTATGGGAATTGCTTCTGCAGAACAGGTTGCTTTCTAGTTTTCTGATGAAACAAGTGATGCCTGGTTTCATTATTCCTTTTTAATTGTGAATGCGCTACCTTCACCCAACACTCCTCCAGAAGATTTGCTATAGGATGGGACAATTTGAGGTTGCAACATACTTTGTGACTCTCATAAGCCGTTTAGAGAGTATTATAAGCAAGAAAGCTCAGAAAAATTAATTACAGGAAAAAGTCCTCAAGACATAGTCCGTTTAAAACATGCTACTTGCTTTAGACCAAACTTTTATTTGTAGTGCTCTGCAACAATTTTTAGCAGCCTTATCTCTTCACCACCTGAAGGTTTTTTTAGGAAGCAGTTCAGGCTTTTTCTCACTAGTGTGTCCTAAGGTCGTTACTGTGTACACTGGTACCTCAGTAAACTGAAACCATCTTAGCTCTATTTGGATCTCCACTGACTGCGCTGTACTGATGGTCTCCAGGAGCTGAACTTTCTCAGAAGTGTGCAGAAAAAAGCCTTTAGGGAGCCCTGCTCTTGGGGTTAAGATCCCTGTAGCACAGCACACAGATTAGGGAGCTTCAAGCATGGCATATGTCTAAGGTTATATTCTTCTCACACTGAGAGTGAGCAACACATTTACTGAGAGGCTAACACCAGTCCTAGTTTGGAGAGTAGCTTCCTAGCCTGAATTTCAGGCAGTAGATCAGCCTTCAGTAACGGTGCATGAAAGATCTGCCTTAGGCTGACTTTCCTTAATGAGATCTAGAGCCTCTGTGTTGCTAGGACTTAATTTAAAGCAAATTCACCTTGACTGTTGATCTATTTTGCAATTCACTTTGCACACTTTGTACTGTCATATTTCCTTTTATAAACAGATACTTGGTACAGTACCAAATCAAAACCAAACAGAGAATAAGAACTCTTTTTAATTTACAGGAAATTTTACTGTAAACAGTGGTGCATGTCTGTTATCTCCTTTCCTGCAACGTTCATAATAAATCTTTAAATAAATCATTTTTATTATGAGTCAGAATTGCTGCAGATATCGGGCAACTTCCTTATGAGCCCAAGAATTAGTAGTCACCTTCACTTATATATAGTTATTTATTTAGATATTGTCCCCTCTTACTAGATACTAGGAACTAATAGCAATGAAGGTATTCTTTGGTTAAATTATAACCTGGTCTTCTTTATTAATTTTATAAAAAGTCAGATAAAAATATAATCTTTAAATGCACCTTCATTTTTCTGCACCTCACCATGTAGTTTGTGCATAAGCATGTATATGCATCTTTCTATATGGTATGGCTGATATGGGCAAGTGTTTTGAACATGTAGTATGCACATGTGGCTGTGTAAATCTGCTGAATACAAGGGCTGCAAAACCAAATTGGACAAGAGCTCTACAATGGAAGCACAAACAGGAGCAAAATTCCTTATGGTCTTGGTCTTGCAAGGGCTGTACAGCTGCTAAAATTATTGTATACCTTCAACTTTCATTGTATAACTAATCCTAGGGGCTCTTGACACCTTGCTGGTTAAAGCCCAAAATGCTAGTCAGTTACTGGATTTTGTATATAATTCAGTGGGATGCTGAATAACAATTTGCCTTCAAAAAAGTGAAATTCACCACTGCATATGGTTGTAGTCAATAAAATAATAATAGTAAGGGTGTTGACTTCACACTTCAACCAATCACTTTAGAAGTGTGATTTCCTAGATCAGTGGGAAAACTGAGCAGCAGAAAATTTAAGTGATACTGTCAAAGCCACTGTTAAATTATAGCTGGGCTATACCAGAATCCTGTATCTTGTATTTTATGTGCTGGAATACTCCCTATTCCCTCACTAGGAGCAAACAGCTAGTGAAACATATGCTTGCAAGAGTTTGAAATGTGTGTTCTAATGCAATTCTAAATGTTTGGATGCCCTGCAAATCAGACTTTTCTACAATCTTCTGTTGCAGCTGCTTCTGATTGCAGCAGGAAAAAAAGCAGCATTTTTGTGGTATTCTGGCGTTCCAGATGCAGACCCATCTGGAAACCAGAAGGCAGTAAAACGTCTTTGGATGCTTCAGAACCTCACGATAAAGTCAGTTTGAGTTGTGCTGTACAAATGTCTAAAATAGTTGTTTTCTTCTAAGTCTTCTCATCTACCCCTGATGTCTACTACACTTTGACAGGAATCTGTCTTCACTGATCTAGATCAGGTCCATTGTGCTATAAAGTGAGGATAGAATATCTACTAAGTCTAAGTCATTTTAAACCCACAACTGCTACTCCAAAACTGTATGAAAAGTCTGCTTGGCTTCCTTACTTCCGAGAAGACAGTGCTAGACCACACTAAATGATTGAAAGACAGGAGGTAAATATGACTAAAGGAGCTAATATTCAGCCTAGTATCATTGACTGGTGCATTTTCTTGTGTTCACTGTGGTTGGTACCGTATCTAATTGCAATCCAAGTCACAAAAGAGAAGTCTGAATTGCAGCAGTAACAGTGATTGCAGTGGACAAAATGAGCTTGTGAAGCAGCTTAAGTGAATAAACCCTTAACTCTTTCCGTAAAGTGTCACATCTGAGCAGAGAAGCTAGCACTAGCAAACTCAGTCTAGTTATGAAGTTAATTAACTCTATTCTGCTTCACTTGCCATCAATGGAGCTATATTTTCCTGAGCATCTGATATTTGACTTCATAATATCTAATCAGTTTTACTTTTATTTGAAGTTATAAGACCCTATTACTATCTGTGAAAGCAAATACAAATATTCATGGACAAAACTACAGAAATGTGCAGCATCTCATCCTGTGCAGGATGCCTCCATGGGTTACTGGGGTAATCCATTTGTGTCCTGCTATAACCATAGTTGCTCCATGTCTGTCCTTTAGAAGAAAGAAATAAGCATATGCTTAGTTTTAAAGACACATTTAACTATTACACTGCACAAGGACTTAATTCTAAAATTGCTAAACCTCTCCTGCTTCCTCTTTTTCTATCATTGAAACCAACAGAAACTGTGTGTAACCATACCCTGAAAGCAGCCTTTTCTGCACTGCCATAATATACTGACAACCTCCTGTCACCTTATCAAGCATAGCAGAATAGATGTTAAAATTTGTATAATCTAAAATGAAAGTCTGACCATGCTTTAAACTAGCAGAATATCATACTGCAACAGCTCAAGAAAAGCTGGTGGCAATGTAGAGAAGTGATGGTTAAGAGAGGAAAGCATGTCAGGCTGCTCAGGTTTAATGCTATTAGGGCTTGCTTTGATCAGAAAACAGTGCCAGTTTGGCTTTGTCACAGGGCCACACAATATCAAACAATCTGGCTGGCAAAGGCTGTTCAACTTGTGTCGAAGTGTTCAGACTTCTTGAAGTATTAGAATGTGCATAAACACTAGGATGAACTTTTGCATTTCTGAACTTTCTACGTATTTGCTGTTTCCAGCTGTCCTTTGTGCTCGGTTGCCTGTTTTGGCTTCCTTGCTTGTAATGTAAATGTTACTTGGTGGTTGGAAATAAGAAAAGCATAGCAATATGTTTTGATAACTGGTGCTTTTTTTTTGCATTTTGCAAATCTCATTTCAAGGCAGCACAGGTATATTATCACTGCAAAAGCAATATAAACCATGTATTCCAAGTACAACTCAGCATGTCTCAGTTTTCTGAAGACTGGAAATAATAACTTGAAGATAAGCAAGCTGTACCTGTTTCCAGACAAGGAACTTGCTTGCAGCTTGTCTTTGTTCACTAGCAGTTTTTCTGTCTTGTTCCCAGCTGATTTTCTGTTGTTCTGAGAGGAATTCATGCCTTTCAGTTTACTGCCATTGCCTAGAGGTTTGCTCTGAGCAGCCACAGTATTTAGTGCAGTGGCAAACAGCACAACCAGATTGGTAGTGGGAGTAAAAACTGTCCTTATACCTGTGGTGACTCCATGACAACCCAAAGTAGATTAGAGTTTGGGGGTTTTTAAATGCTAAATTGGATCTAGACTTTCCCTTCGCAATAGTGACCACATGTAGATGTGCTTTTCTAATGATGCAAACTCTACCAGCACCCCATCCTTGAGTGAATAAATGTGACATGCTTTATGCAACATTAATGTTTGTGACTAATATTTGTTAGATTATGCTTCTAGGTGATTGAATGTGTTTGGTTTATATCTAAAAGTCACCTTTTTTTTTTTTTTTTTCCCAAAACAAAATAAACTGGGATTAAAAAAGACCTACTAAGTGGGAGGCAGCTGTCTCTGGGCAATGTAAAGCAGTTCTGCTACACTTTCTCAGGCAAAAGTCTCATTGAAACTTGAATCAGCAGAGAGCTCTTGGTCTCACAGTTCATGAAAACTGATATGTTTTTTAAAAGCTTGAGGTTCTGTTAGAACACAGTGCTTACTTTGGTTCAGGAAATAGAAAGTGAGTAAGCCAAACAGCAGCTGTTTCCAATTGCAAACTTAGGCTTCTAATGTGGTAATAAAGCATTCAGAAAAGCAGCACATTAATAAAATCTGTCATTAGCTGTATTTTTTTGTGTCAAACTAGTTGGCTTTTCTATATGCTGTGGATACCATTTAAGTGTGCTGTCTGTTTTTATTTCAGTCTGTGAGTTTGAGGGGTTATGGCAGTAAGCAGTGGAAAAGTTTTGCATCCCTTCACACCATAGGACTGGTACAGCTCAGTGTATGTTATCAATGGCACCAGAATGCTCAGAGATCAGGCACTGTTTGTCAGGACAGCAAGGACCTTCATGCTCTTTCAGCCTGGACTGAAAAGGACTATCTGACACTATGAAACAATGAAATATATAAAACAACATTGCATAAGACCTCTCTGGTATTAGGGATTCCAGAATAGAATTGAAAATGTCTGTCCTTGAAAATATCCTGCTGGTTGGCGTGCTGATGTCTGACTGCAAATGTTCAGTGGCAAGCTGCATCCCTTTTTATTACCTACATACGCTATGCTTGGATGCTCTTTAATTTGGGCTACTTTGAATTTATTCTGCAGTTCAGGTTGACAGAAGTCCCTGGGACAACCCATAGCATAAGGTCCTCACAAATATGCAGTGTGAATAAACACTCCATGATGTGATCCATGAAAATAAAAAGTTCAGTGACTTAAAAGGGAAAAAGAAAAGGAAGGAAAACATCAGGAAACTGCTTGAGCTGTTTATAACACAGCCCAGGAGCGACAGCTCACAGGTTCCAAACAGAAACATTTGATTAAAAAGGAAAAAAAAATTTCCTTAGGGTATTTCATTAAAATGGTCCATTTCACCTGCCGAAAGAGCTGTCATGTTCCCTGCAGTATGGTAAAGGAAACAAGCCAGAGGACAAGGTTTGGGTTGACTGGGATGAACCAGGCACTGCTGTGCCTACCTGAAAGGTTATCACCAAAGCAGACAGATGCGTTTTTGCTGTTTTCTGAGGTCATGAACACATTACCTCACAAATAGAAACATTCCCTGGGAACATTTCAGTCATTGTGTAAAACTCATAATGTCAAACAGTAAGAAACACATACTATTCGTTATATGATCCAGGTAGAGTCTTGACTGTCTCTTTAGTCAGTCAGTAATGAGGAAAGTGGTCCCAAAACTACTCAGAGAAAGTCAAAACAAAAAGATGTTCTGTGTGGTCTGGTCAAAATTAACTTTTCTTCATTTTTTGTGTTTATTTTTATCCATGTTTCCTTCATTTTCAGTGTTTAATGGCAACTGCTAGGTACATTTTACATAACACATAGTCCTTATGAGCTTGGTTGTTTCTTCTGACTATGGTCTAGTTGGCTCAAAACAAGGGTGAGTTCCTCTTGTTCACTGGAGCCTGCCTTCCCTCTGTGAGACAGGGGAGCATAGGATGCAAACACTGCCTGAGAAAGCTCTGGTATGTGGAAAGGCCTGAGCTAGCCCAGCAGGCCAGAAAAAGGTTGGATAGTCACAATCAGGGCTCAGATTTGTGGCCTAGGGCGGAGAAGGGATGCAGCTGAGAAGACATGAAGCCAAACCCGTAAGTTTTTCTTGCTCCCACTATGGGTGGAATTTCAGCCTTAAATCCTCAACAGGTGAATTGATGTACTTTTTCATTTATTAGTGCAGCTAAGCTCCTAATGTGTACCATGACATTACTTGTTCCTCTTGCTCCCTGCCTCCTGTCGGGTTTGTGTTGGAAGGGTCAACATCCATGGAACTATCTGAAAGTGAAGAAGGTATTTTTAGAGTTGAACCTTGTACTCTTCATCTGTTTTCCTCATTCCTTATACAAAAGCACCATAGAAACAGCCTTCTTCCACCCCAGGAGATTATTTGCAAATAATTTTTAATATATACAGCTTCATGTTACAGATCTCCAGCTGCCTGATTATTCAGTGTCAGGACTGATAAGATTTGGGAACGTTTACCTCTGTTATCACCTCTGTGCACATTAGCATGACATAACACATAACATAAAGGGTTATGCCATGGGTAAGAGAATAACTGTGAGCAAGAACTTAACCTAGTAAATTAATTGGACAGATTCTAACTTCATTGCATTCATAACGCTTAACGTTTTGCTAGACAAACCCTAACAGACATACACTGTCCCAAATACTTGCAGAATCATAGAATGATTAGGATTGGAAATGACCTTAAGATCATCTAGTTCCAAACCCCCTGCCATGGGCATGGATGCTTCACACTAGACCATTATATATCTCAAATAGTTTGCTCTAAATAGATGGTGGATTTTCTATTTAAAAAAATTAAATGCATAGGCGTAGTTAACTACTTCTTCTAGTCAAAGTACTTAAGCAGTATTTAATACAGCTACATGAGTATAAAATTTAGGGGGTTGCTAGCATTTTAAAAGAAAAAAACTGTTTGGATCAAAACAGGTCCAGTTTAGCCTGTGGCAAACAATCTGTTTGTATTCTGAGTGTTTTGCAAAAATAGTAAATAATTTTAAAGGCTACTTGCAATTAAGTCCCTATAAACATTGCAAGACAAAATGTTTGAACAAGGATGTAGAAGTAGTTTGTTTTGAGATACTTCAATAGTGTGATAATACTGATATTTTATTTTTATTTTTTTAACCTCAGGTAATAAACTAAAATCCGTTAATAAATGTTTCAGGCTTTGTGAGGGGGGGAAAAAACCAACCCAGGCTTTGTCTGACCTCAACTATTTAGTACTTAATGCAGCACTCATTTACCATGGTGACGTGTGCAGAATAAATAGATAATGCAGACAGATGAGAGAGAATCCAGCTTTTAGCACTAACCTCATTATGTTCAGAATATTGGGAAGGGGTTGCACTTAAAGCATCAATCAAGATAGCCCCGTTTATTGAGCTTTCAGAGATAAAATTTAACTCTTTATATGGAGTAACTAAAGTTAAAGCTTCCCTCCAAAATACACAGAAAGCAGGAATTTTATGAGTTGGGACTAAACTCTAGCAGACATTCTAAACAAAGCAAAGCTATCAAACATGGAAGGGGTTTTTTTTCCAACTACACAAGGCTGCAGAAATTCAGAGAGTGCAGGGAGGTGTAGAGCTTAGCTTTGCTCTCCCGAGTCTGAGCTGGGTCACCAGCTGGTGGAAATGAGATTGGCTGCACCAGCAAAGTCTCTTTTTACTGAAACCAAAGCAGTTTTAGGGTAGAATTCAACTCTGTGTTTATTAGAAGGAGCTCTGTTTCTCTCTCCTTCTCCCCCTCAAAATACTATTCATGTGTCTGTATATAAAATCATCACTTCTAATATTTTTCTCCAACAGCTATACTGGAGCACCATGAGTATAACATAGTAGAATGAAGCATGAAGTTACATGCTCACTCTTTGCTTATGTTTTTCCTGAGATACCTGGAATGCAGATGTACCACAGAGAATTAATGTCTTGGTATTATTCACCTTGTGGAACCAAACCACACTTGCAGAGTTAGCGGTGCTAAGTAGATGAACGTGCATTTTAAAGGTCATGTTTTTCACCTGAGGCTATGTTCTTTGTTCTGATGAGACAAGCAGAGAAGAGTCATACAGGGCAGAAAATGAGCTTGAGTAAGGCAGATAGAAAGTTCAATAAAGCAGTGAACTCTACTGCGTCCTACAGTACTGCTTGTCCTGGTACCGAGACATCCCATAGCCTAAACGTTTCAGTACTGAGCCTCCACCATTCCATGGCTTGTGGTGACAGTATTCCCTTCAAGTCTTTTGGAAACTCCCTGACATTGCTGCTCTCAGGCAGTGGCAGAAAGCATAGAAGGCCTGGATGAACTTTTCTGCTCTTTCCTTGATCACCATCAGCAGCAGCACCTCCGGGATCAGCCACTCTGTAGCTGCAGCACTTGCTCCACCTTATCCATATTAGGATCTGCAGGACAGCTACAGAATCAGGGAGGAATTTAACCTACAAGCCCGGCTGGTCTGAATGCAACATGTTTGTATTACTAAATGCTATCTTACAATCTTTTCTCTTTGAAGTGAAATTATGCTGGTGAACTAAGAAATGATTGGGGGTAAGAGGGAAAAAAGAAATTTCCTTTTAAAGAATTGTGTTTCAGAAGATTTTTGATCCAGATCAACATTATGTCTTTACTGTCTGTTTTTGAAATACAGTAAGTAGACAGCAAGGCTGTAATTGTTTAGAAATGTGCTTTCAAGCCTCCTGAAATGCTGATACTCGTGCATGATTTACTTAGGCTTTAATGTGTACAGCACATCTCGTAGGAGTGTCTGGAACAGCTCATTCCACAGAATCACAGTGAGGTGATTCTCATTGTGACTATACAGATGGAGTTGTATAAAAAAACATCCAGAGTCCCCTCTGTCTCTGGTATTTAGTGGGGTTAGCAGAAATTCTGGAAAAAGCCTTTGGAAATTACAGCTGACTTTGAGTTAACAATGATTGCCTTATCTTTTCTATCCCACCTAGTCGTGCTGTTGGTGAGAATGAGATTGTGAACTTCATTTTGCTGACTTTTTGACAGCTTTGAAACCCAAATCATGAAAGATACAAACAGAATCGCTAGTTACGTCTTCCTCTTGTAAAAACAGTTATAAACCCCAAGAAGTACTATTATTAATAGCTCACTTGATTCACACGTAAGATTGTACACTTATGCTAGGAGCTTTAATACACGTACATTCTAATCACAAACAAGCCACAAACAGTTGGCGAGGACTATCTTTACAGCACATTCTGACTGAAATCCTTGAGGTATTATTCCAAGAGGAAGGAAACTGCAAAGGCAGAAATAATAATTACTGGCTAAGGAAGAGTTTTACTGTTTTGTATTTGTTTTCTTCTCCCCTGATAACTGTCACTTTCCAGAATGTGCAATACACAACTGCTCAGCTGTGGCTTTATGAGCTATAGCATGCTAAGAAATGTTTGACTTCTTTAGTTTTGGCTGCTGTTTCTGGGTTTTATTTTAGAATAAATTTGTTTTAGAGCACTGGTTCAGCTCACAACTGAGAAAGGAACTGCTTGCAGTGGTAGCTATTGCAGCTGAAACTCCAGTACAAAGATTGCAGTCAGTGGGTCAATTCTGAGCCGTTTTCCTTCACAACTGATTTCTGCATATGAAGCTATTAGCAAAAGGTTTAAATGTTTATCAGAGGATTGGCTAGTATTATGTTTCTGGTAACCCCAGGTTTTAATTCATGATCACTGCCTTAGCTGTGTTTTGATTCACAATATGTCCCTTGAACACAGACTAAACACAAAGAAAGCAAGCAGCTGGAAAGTAACACATTACTAATACTACTCAGTATTACTGATGAATTAACAACTCTGGGTAACTGTCTTCTCAAGATACATTGCTTCCTTCTGCATTTGAAAATCCTCAATGAGCACAGTATGTCTTTTACACAAAATGATACATTGTTTTGACTGTGTCTATTGACAAAGTAATTACAAACTACTTGAGAAGGTTTTGTCTACAAGCTTTGGAAATATTTGGTAAAGCAGTAGCCATTATTTGCAAACATTTAGTAGTCCGGCAGTATGTTTTGCTTGGGCACATTCATTTCAGAGGTACATTTCTGGGTTTTGGACCTCTTTTTCTGAGTATTTGCTGACAGTCACTCAACAGCTCTGGATCTCCTATAACCTCTCAAAAGCTGTCTTCATCTCCACTGACCTTTTACAAGTCCAGCTTGAACAAAGCCTTGGGTGGCATGGTTTAGTGTGAGGTGTCCCTGCCAATGGCAGGGGGGTTGGAACTTGATGATCTTAAGGTCCTTTCCAACCCTAACTATTCTATGATTCTATGACCTCCTAGTTCCTTTTTTGGGAGTCTTTTCTTTCCCTGTCAGGTGTCAGGCCAGGTGAGGTTACCCTGTGAATGTGGAAATTGCCCTTACTCCGTGCAGAAGAGATATAATCTTTATTGACATCTGCTTTTGTGTCACAGTAGATTCTGTGTCAGTGTAACCTTACAATGAGGTGACTTCTCCTGCACAGTTGGACAAACTTTAAGACACCACAGTGTGTTTTAGGTCAACTTTCAGTCCTTGTCCTTTGCCTTGTTCCATACCTCTGTGAAAAATCTATTTTTCCAAGGTCTTCTTCTAGCTTGATTGGCCCTCCAGCACTGCCTGGGGCAACCAGAAATGCTTGCTGTCAGGTTCCTCTTCTGCCTCATGCCAGAAAAGTCAGTCTTTACTTTTCTTACCTGGTTTACTTTTATTTGCTTCAAGAATAAGGAAATTTTTCTTATGTATATTTCAATCAGAAAGAGAGATTTGAATTTTTCCTAAATAGGTGTGCATAAAGAGAGTCATATATAGGTTATCAGGTACCTTTAAAGTCTTACTTTGCATGTTTTGAGACTTGAGTTTATTGCCATCAACCTTCTCAATAGGCCAAGGATTTTAGGTTTCACATCACTTATCTCACTAGTTTTCTTCAGTTTTCTCACTTATTCTTACTTAATTAACCTGTAATTTCAAAGATGCCATGAATATGGATGTAACTGTCATTAGTTAGTTTAGTTCATGAGCAAGATTAAGCACTGGCTGGTGTTCTTTCCCAGCTGTACTAACCCCAGCACTAGTTCATTTAATCCCTACAAAGTTCTGTTTTACCTGCTCTGTTTTGCCAATGCAGACCACAGGTTTGTCACAGGATTTGCGCTGTGTTGAACTTGGGTGATGGACTCATTTTGTCTGGAGCACTGCTCAGACCCCCTTAACACCCAGCCGAGCTGGGCACTGACAGAACTCCTTTTTGTGGAGGGTCGGAGTGTAATAGGCAGTGCAGGTTTGTGATTAAGCTTAACTTCGTTGTGCTGGAAAAGGAAAGAACTTTATTGTTAACTAAACAGTATTCTTTGGAAAGGAGTTAATTTAAGGGTGGTTTTAAGCAATATAGAGGCAGTTCCTGACCTGGAGTTTCTGCACACAGTGACACCCTGTGGTCTTGCCAGAGGTTCCTCCCGGCTCTAATGCCGAGTCCACACTGGTCAGCTGCAGATCACATTAAAAGTTTAGCTCAGAGTCATTCCTGGTAATCCAGTAAGAGATTTAAAATGGGTCCAGAAAATGTCTCATCTGAGAGATCAAAGGGAAAAAAGACTTTTACTTACCTCCTTCTGGCTCCTCTTATTTAATAAGTTGTTTGAAAGTTGTCTCCATTTCCTTCAGCAAAGAGGAGTTTGTGCTGCTTACAAAGCAGCTAGAAGAGAGCAGCTTCAAGCCTGCCAATGTTTATATTGTGACTTAAAGTCAATCTTTACATTAGTTACCCAAACAATATTTATTTCTAGTGTATTTCTGTCTTGGTTGATTACTTTCTCCGGGAAGACCTTCCAAGTCTGTAATTGTCCTCATGTGATGGATGAAGGAGTTACTGTCAGGAAGGTCCGCTCCATGCTCCACGCTCACCTGGCCCTTTTGTAGAGCAGGCCTACAGAACAGGGCCTCCTGCACTAAGGGGACAAGAAGCTTCTGCATGGAATAATTTTTCATGACAGCTTTTTCCATTAAGCCTGTTTTGTGTTCTGCCATTCAAAGCCAGGACAGTATCAGAAAATGCCTTACAGAGCTTGCAGCAGTTGGAAGAGATCTTATTTGGTGGAAAGAAGTGTAACTCCAAGAAGTCAGACAGGACAACCCAGTGTTTATTAATAAGAAAGGAGAAGAAGAATTGAATTTGGATTCTCTTCCAGTGTATATTTTGAGAAGCAGTATTTGATTTGTGGGACTTATTTAGAATTTGTTGTATATTTAACAGACATCATAGGGATAAAGAATGACAAGTTGGAAACAAAATGTTTAAGACAGAGGTGATTTTTTGTGCTTGTAGTAATTCATGACTGCTCTGTGGTAAGGCTGCAGACCTGATTCATCACTGTTATATTCTAGTTCAATGCCAGTGAAAGTAGACTGATTTCCATGAGTCTGGCATGAAACTGAAATAACAAGGTGGTGAATCAGGCACTATAACTCCCTTCTGAGTTTCGTATGATATAAACAAATACATTTAGATTCACATTTGAGTCTGTAATGTCTCCAGTTTCTTCCAAACCAGATTACAGTCTCAGAATGTATGTTTTAAAGATATTTTGATCTGTGTGTTTTATGAAAGGTGGTTTTATTTCATATTCTTATAGCTGTGCAGCTGAAAGTGAGTCCTTGGGTATGTCTGTATGATGTTCAGAGAAATAGATGCTCTTTGGATCAAATGCTGTTGTGCATGCTGGAAGATGATGATCATTCTTTTCGTTAAGAGGTTGACTTTGAGCACCATTAAAAAAGATTTGATCTAACAAAGGAGACTGCTGCCCCTAATCTCAGTGATAGCAATGGCTACTTGAATATTGAAGGTGGGAAATACAGATCTATGTAAATTTAAATGGGTTAATTTACCTGGAAAGAAAGCTGTAGATGTCCAAGCAGCTGATTCATCCGGCCTGTGGCATTTTATCAGCTGGCATTTAATCAGCTACAAAGGTTACAGTCTGGAGCTAGCTGGGAAAAGCTACCCTATGATCTCTGAGGCAGAGTGACAAAGGCTTCTTGGTGATGGTGCTGTCAGGGTTACATGGGGCCTTTCCCATACTACATACCTTAACTGCAAACACCTAACAGAACAAGCATGCAAATGCTTGTGTATATAGCAGATTTCTATTTCCCTATGTTATTATTAATAAAGTTCTTATACAAATCTTGTTATTAGTATTCCTAAAGGGCCAGACAGTAATTTAGATGCTGAATAGTGTGTGAGACGCAGCAGAACCACAATGTATGCACTCTCTTCTCAGCACTTGACTGAGGAGGGGAGCAGACCTTCCAGCTGAGTTTACCACAGCAGCCAGGATACTGGAGTTTAATGAGGTGCTTTTGCAATGTGAAGATTTTCAGGAATATATACTCACACCAGGAGGGCTTACCAGGATGTTTCTTCTGTAGTGAAATGCAATTACATCTATACCCATAGTCAAGTTTGCATTGATAGATACAGGAACACAAAAATCAGTAAGCAAAACTGAAGCAATTAACTACATTTATTATGTTTGCCTTTTTGGACTTCTTATGTCAGTGGTTTAGCAGAAAGCAATGCAAATCTAGCTGATCTGCCAATGTGTGCTTAGAACTCTGGCAAAAGCAAAGTATTAAGTATTTTTCGATCTTACTTTTCTGGAGGAAAAGAAAAGTAGTTTTGGTAGCAGAGAAAGCCAAATAACATTATGCCAGTCAATCCTAAATCAGATTTCAATGAGTTTGTTTTACAAATACCAATGACTAATACAAATGGTGATGGTCAAACGCCAGTAAGACAAGCTGGCAGTTTAAAAAAAATCCTTAGTTTACCGATGAAGAAATCAAAATGTGAAATAACTAAAACCAAATTTTCAGAAAATTTGGAAAATAACCTGTTTCTTTTCTTAGTTCCTTAAACTGTATGGATCTGCGCTATTTAAATGTGAAGTTTTGAAACAGGTGATCTGCCTTGGTGCACAATTAGCACACAGCAAGTCTGGGGGCCGAGCTCTGCCACCTGCTGCCCAAGCACACAAGCATCGCCCAGCACTGCAGCAGGAGGAGGGCCACCGTCCGCTTCATCACAGGAGATGGTTAAGTGGAGCCAGGAAAATGGTTTTCCTTTTCCAAATGTGCCACCACTGAGCAAGCTGATCCAAAGTCAGTAACTGGTTAATTTCTTTCACATTTTTTTTAGAGAGAAAGCTTAGGTCATAGGCATAGTACTGGAGAGATATCATCAAAACTGGTGAAATGAAACTGGCTGAACTATTCCATACAAATAGCATCCCTGATCTCTCTCTCTCTCTAGCTCACTAAATGCATCTACTTTGCTGTCTCCAGTGACACTGTGTATAGAGGGGTGGGCAGGATTATGAAAAAGCTCCAGACTAACAGTGACATTGTGTTCTTAAAGTCTCTCTTCAGGCTCATTTCTTTCAGATTCAAACCATTCTTGTTTAAATCAAAATCATTCTTTAACTAAAAGCTGTTCTAGGTATGTAGCTCATGACTTATTTCCACTACCTGAGCAATTTAAGAGTACTGTATTTGTAAATTTTAAGTGAAAATTTAGGCAGTATGACAAAAACTAGCCAAATCCAAAGCCCTACCAGCCCCCAGTGATTTTTATCTGAAACTTCTCAGCTTTGTTTTCCCAAGGAAAATTCCAGGCTCTCTACAGCTTTCTCCAGCAATTATACCACCCTTTTACTGAGTTCCCTTTGTGTAAAAGCCAGCATCTCTGACCTGTTCTGCTCCTCCAGTGCCTGACTGAAACCCTACAGAAAAGGCTTTAATTTGCTCTTGCCAAGAGGAAAGAAAGCAGGGTACTTAGCTGGATGAGATAAGCCTTTGCTGGATGAGTCCACTGCCCATGGGTGATATCAGAGGCCAAGTCTTTTAAAATAGGTCACCTCTTGCCCTGTGTAACTGCAACAAGTGCATTAACATTGTCCAGTGGGAGAAGAGGCAGATGAATCTTGATCTTACTCTAAAACAACCACAAGGCTTCCCCCAGCATGGCCATGCCATTTGTACAGCAGTAGAGATTCACAGAAAAAGCTATCAGAAACATCTAGTGGTTGTCATTCTGGCCATGACTAGACTTCTTCCACTTGGTTCCTTTCTGACCTCATATAATGACACCTTTGGGGTTGCAAGATTTATTATATCTGCTTGGCTGAGCGGATGTGCTAATAATTATTGAGAAGAGCTCTGCTACGAAGAGCACTTGGGAGACAAATCCCTTGGTGTAATCCTTCAGTTAGACCAGGATGGTTTTAATTATTTCCTCAGGCAGAGGCCTCTTGACCGAACTCCAGCCCCCACTGCACTCCAGTTCTGCTCTCTGTCACCACTAAATTTCCCCTTTTATTTCTGCTGCAACATCATTACCCCCATCTCGCAGTACTACCTCAGTTATACACAAGCACTTCTATCTTCTTTTCCCTGTCTCCCTTGTCTTTCATCTTTTCTTCCTCCTCTACACAAAGATATTTTGTTTATTTTCTATTCTGCCTCAGTCTGTGGCACTCAGGAATCTCAGCTTCCCTTGTTCCCATTCCTTGTCACAGCTCCTTAAAATCTATACCCTCCATTGAGTCTTATCCATCAAAATGCCTGTCAAAAATAAGCATGCAATGGTCTTTCTGTCCTCAAAAATTAATGCACATCAAAATACACTATTCACCAAACTGCATCCCCAACTAGCTTTACCCTTCACTTCATCTCACAATTCACTTGAAACACTTCCCATCTGCTGCTTCAAGTTTGTCTCTTGCTCCTCTAAGTTTATTTCAAGTCTCTCCTTACTGGATTTGAAAAACTGGTTTTTAGTGAGATTTTGTAAGTCATTCTTAATTTTCCATGTTGTCTGATGTTATTCACTGGCACCATTTGCCCTTTGGTATGAATGATTTATCTAACTTCATACAGCACCAGTTCTTGTTCAAAAAGTTGTCTGTCATATGAAGGATGCTACATGAAAGGAAAGGCTGGAAGCTTTCCAGTTCCATTAGGTGTAATGTCACCCCACTAAGGATGCTAAATGTGCAAGTCAAAAAGGTTGGAGTTGTGCACATCCTTAGGAACAAGACCTGAAATCTGACAAGGCTTCTGATTGCAGTTTTTGTTCATTATACAAGCGTCAGCTTGGATTTACAAGACATATTTTTCATTTGGGCGATTCTGGAGTTTCAGGAAGGAATGGGTCATAACTCACTTTTCACTGTTCTCTGCTGCAGGTTCCTGACTTTTTCAAATTTCAGCCTCCAAACTAAATCCTGAGCTAAAAACAATCCAATATTGAATCACTGAAGTCCGTGTCTGGTACACAACTAATAAGAAAGATTACAAGAACAGAAGTAATAACCCGTTTAGCAAGCCTAACTTCATACCCCAAAGTGCTTTACAAGGTGCATGGACACTGCTATATTTAAACAGGCACTGCTATGCTTATTTACAGGTAGGGAAGTCAAGGAAGAGATTAGTCACCTTACCAAAGTTCATACAAATGTCAATGGCAGGAACTTGCCTCCTGATTGTCCTGCCTAATTCTGTACCTGTGGGACCATGCTTTAGTAATCAGCACTGTTTTCAGCTGCACTTTTGAGTATGTCTTTTGAATGTCTTTCATATAAAGGTAATAGGAAATATATACACTGAAAAAAATCAGTAAGTCAATTAATGTTTGCAAGATGCACAGATACAATAGGAAAGTATACAATAGAAAATTTAATCCATCTGTCTGGACTGAATCATCCTTTCACACACAGCACAGTACAAGCAGCCAACATCCAGAGAACAAGTTAGATAAAATTATATTGTCTAAACCTAATTCTTCCCTCAGACCTACATTTACAGATCTGCTACACCTCAGTGGAATCTGCACAGAGGTATCTCCAAGTGGAAAATTTCAGAAGGGGTGCTGGTACAGTCAGGGATTGACATCTCTGTATTTAAATGCATCTTCTTTTAGAGCTCTAAACTACTGTACATCTTACATGATCTTTATCAAGTATTCGGGACACCATCATCAGAAAACAGATACCTTCTGGCCATTAACTACACCAAGACAACAGAAACATAAGTAAATCTCGTGCAAGAACTGGTTAAGTGCAATGGTTAGAAAGATCCTTGACCCTCCTCTGTTACATATGATTTTACTTTGTTGTTCAGACAGGTTCTCAAAGACACTTATTTTAATTAAAAATTTCTGCTATGCCTATAGTCCAAAGCAAATTAAGAGAAGAAAAGTAAGGAGTTTCAGGAAAAAATTCAATCCAGGAATGTAATGAATTTTTTAAGATGATTGATTAGTCTTTGTTAAGCTTCAGTTTGCTAATTTTACATATTACTGTAAGGCACTCTTTACCACCAGTGTTGGTATGCTAATAACTGAGATGAAATTCTTCTTATTTGAGTCCAGTAGACATGATTGTAAGCTTCTTGCACACTATTTGGCAACCAAGTCTTTTCTGACCATAGAAGAAAGCACAGTCCCTGGACAAAACAGGGGCAAAACATATGCCCATGGCCACCAGTGAGCACAGAGCCCTGCTGAGAGCCTGGCCAAAGGACCTGCTGATAGAGGCACTCCATCACTTGCTGTAATTCGAAGACAAAAAATGGGAGTTAAGTGCTTCAGACACAGTGCTTATGTCTAAATGCTAATCAGGGACTCTGGTTTTCTGACACAGACAAAACAGAAAGAAAAGCTGTAAATCAAAAGAGTATTTTATTATTTACAATAGTTCTGTAGGGTTCAGGGCAGAGTCCTAAGGGTAAGTGTTGAGAAACTCTTTTGTACTAACTTTTCTCTTTCATGTCTTTTCTTCCACTAGAAAAAGATGAGAAAAGAACAAATATATCACAGGCAGAGGTAAGTGATGTTGTGGGTTTTTTTATTTAAACATATTTATTGTTGTAATAGATCCATGGCTAAAACCCCTTTGAAACTCACTGATTTTTCTTTGTTAATGTTTTCATTTGCACTGTTACACCATCTTTAGTAACACAGCCTTTCAGAAACCATCACTTTCAAACCAGGGCTGTGTAAAGCTGTGCTGTGTCAGCTTGGCTGGCTTTCTCTTCTCCCTGTAGCAAGAAACTAGGAAAGGAAAATTTCCCTTCTGCCTTGCTTCCATGCCCTGGCAAATCACAGTAAACTTGGCCCAAGGTGACCCTGTCAGCTCACCTCATCCAGCATTGCTTTGGATCTGCAGATCACTGCTGGTCAACAAAAGCATTGCGAATTTCTCTCTTCCCATCATTTGCCAAGCCTGCAGCAGGAAGTGCATTGATGTTGCCTGCAGATGAGTTAAAAGTCAGCTCCTCTGATCTCATTTTCTAACCTCCCCTTACATAGTTCCTGCAATTACCTGATCTCTTTCTCCTTCACTCGTTGCTCAGAGAAGCAGGCAGACCTTTAAATAGCAGTAGGAGGTATTGATTGGTTCAAATTTGGACTGCAATACAGACTTATAAAGATTTACTGGGTCTAGGATCAACAAACTATCCCACAGTGTTTATAAATAGTTTTTTTCTTTCAAAAGAAGACAATATTTTATTTATAAATCTCATTTTTCCATCCATTGTGATAAGGCAATAGTATTGGCCACTTCTGTGAAAGTGGTTTTCTTAAGAGCTGTCTCAAATGTTCCTTGAAGAAATAGATCTAATTTAAATTCACAGACTATATACCAGACAAAGTACCCAGGGAAAAGGGAATTTTTAGCAAATATTTGGGGAAAGGCAACATCATTATGACCCAATACAAATAGGAACTGATTATATGACAAAAACCAAAACTTGCTCACACACAGCCTTTTTTTAACCTTTGTCTTAGAAAAAGCAGTTAAATTGGTATAATATTGGACACTGATTTAACTGCTTTCATTCTGCAAAAGTTGCTCTGCCTTAGCACTGGAATGTATTCCAGTTAATTTTTGCTAACTATATTTGCTAATTATTGATATAACTACACTACTACTACCATATGTTTAATTTTACTACCATTATTTTGGAATAATTTATCTTTCGTGCATAGATGTGATTTTGAGGCCAGAAAAAGTTTAACTGTATCTAAATATGCCACTTAAATCAGGTCCAGTTAGACACTGAGTGATAGGTTGCTGAAATTATTATTTTTGGAGTAATAGGAAACATTGGGAGAGATTGCCCAATTATTTATGTAAAAATTTACATGTGAATAATTTCAGTACTATCACTTTTTTTAAGAGTGAAGGGTAATTTTCAGTACTATTGGATCTGTTTTGCCTGGAGCCACAAATGTTTCCCATTAAACACGTATTTTGCCTATCTAATGGAAGTCATGAAAGCCTGGGAGCTGGCATCAATTTATGCAATATAATTTTCTTAGTAAGTTCTCAGATTGGTTCGTGCACCCTCTGAAAGACCCAGGGCTGCCATGAGCATAAAACTCTCCCCATGCCCATCTCTTACTGCCTCTCTCTGTGTTTTGTCCTTCCCCAGTCCCAGAGTGCCTCTCCCAAGCAGAGGAAGCAGAGTGTCTTCACCCCGCCTGCCCTCAAAGGTACTGTGCAGGTACTGTCTCTGCCTCTTGAGCCCTGGCTCTGTGTGTTCTCTCACAAAGGAAGCAGCACAGCCGTGAGAGGTTCATGCTTAGCCATCACTTTTTTGATGCTTTGAATTGACTATGTGCTGTTGACCATCTGCCTGATACTGACCATCCATTTACCCTCACCACAGAATCGTGCAGCAGTGGCAGTTTGATTTTTTATTTATTTATTTATTAAGCTTCTTTTTGCAATCTTGATACTTTTATTCATTTGATGTAACCAATAATTCAATGCTAAACTTTGAAGAGAAGTCCTTGAATACATAAGTTTTACCAATGCAGGCCCCATACAGCTCTCTGTTTCTTATTTAAACCACTCCCATATATTCTGCTTCCCTTTCCAGGCAGCTGTGAAAAGGAGAATAGTCAATACTGTGGCCTGGGTATCTGATCATAGGAAGCGTGAAGCCAGCCTTTCTCATGAAGATAAGGAGAAATGTGAAATTCCAATAAACGTTTTAAAGGGTTTACATGCTTTTCAGGAATGAATGTTAAAGCAGCAGGAATATTAGCTGGGATCAGCTAATTTTAGCAAGGCTCAAATGACTGAACAGAGTTTGACTTGATGGTGTTTGCAGTGAAGCAAGATGTGTAGTGATTCACCAGCACTTAGGACTGATACTTCTCTGTGTAGGATTTTACTGCAGACTGCAGACCAAAGGCGTCTCTTGATAGATAATGGATATCCTAAATTTCCATTCCTTCTGATTAACAGAATTTATTACCTGGCAAAAAAGGCAGGATATCTGATTTGTATTGTCAAATACTGCTGCTATCATTAGGTAATTTACTACATCAGCCAGTTCTATGTATCTCATTCTGTAGCTTCATTTCTCCAGTACTTATCTTATCAACAGTTAAAACATCATTCGGGTGTTGCACAAGATTTACTATCTGTTTGTCAAAATTGGCTAGAGTTTGAGTACTGGATGTTAGAAATAATGGTATTACAGGCAATTGTAATACTTTCACAGAATCACAGAATCACCAGGTTGGAAGGGACCTCTAAGATCATCAAGTCCAACCCATGCCCTACACCTCCACTAAACCATGTCATCAAGTTCTATATCCAGTCTCTTTTTAAACACATCCAGGGATGGTGACTCCACCACCTTCCTGAGCAGACTGTTCCAATATTTTATTATCCTTTCTGTAAAAAACTTCTTCCTAATATCCAACCTGCACCTTCCTTGGCGCAGTTTGAGACTGTGTCCTCTCGTTCTGTTTGTTGCTGCCTGGTGAAAGAGACCAACCCCCACCTGTCTACAACCTCCTTTCAAGAAGTTGTAGAGAGTGATAAGGTCACCTCTGAGTCTCCTTTTCTCCAGGCTAAACAACTCCAGTTCTCTCAATCGCTCTTCATAGGGCTTGTACTCCAAGCCCCTCACCAGCCTCACCTTCCATTTTGTGGAAGGAAGAAGCTTTGCATGGGTAGCAACAATGCCTGTTGATTTCACTGCTGTATTATTTTGCTGTGCAAGCCTAAACTAAACACTGTGCAGATGAAGTGTAAAGAAAGTTCTTATATCTCCTCTATAAACTGCAGCCTCCTTAGTGTTACCTTTAATACCCTGCTGAGACCTGGGGAAGCACTTGACATAGCTTGCTTCTACATCAACTTAATTCCCAAGGAAGGGGAAGAAAGTATGTAATTCAAGATAGATCACAACTAGGATGAAATATCTTGTAAACAGAACAAAGCAGAGCACAAAATGCCTCTCCTCAATACTTTAACACCCTAAACCATGCAGTATTCCAAGATACAGTGGTGATTACCTGGAAGTTGATAACCCTTCCTATTAACAGGCTGGATCTCTCCAGATTTCCCATAACATAGCTGTCATAAACGCTATCCTTTTTATTTAAAAATTACTTGAAGTAGAAAATACATTATTCCTTCCTCTTCCCTGTTATGAAAACAGGAATTTTATTTTGTTTACACTAAGACATTAGGAGGCAAGTATGTAACAATGTGAAATACACAATGCTATGAAAGCATTGCTGAGAAATAGGGTTTCTGTAAAGATTTAAATTATTCCAGTTTTATAGCAGTTGAAGATACTGACATACAGCAGTATCTTCAGAATAACAGGCTTCATAATCGCACACTATTCCCACAGCTTTGCATATGTTTATTTCTTGTGGGCTGTTTATCCCTCAGCATAATTGCAATATGGTATTCAACATGCAGTTAAAGAATGAGATTCTGGATGCTGAATCTCTCTTTTTTTATGCCCCCTTTGGCTACCCCATATTCTCCAGGGCTGTTATTAATGGAAGGTGGGATAGACTGTAATCCAGTAACTTACATTCAAAGATGGAGATAATAAAACTCCATAAAACAGAGCTCACAGTAGAAAAGAGGGTCAAACATTTTCATTTGTTAATTACTTTGCCATTTTAGTAGTTTTTAGCTGCTATTAACTTGAATTTCCCAGAAATAAGCCAAGCGCACAGGCGGGTGCAGAGCCTGGAAGCCAGGACAGCAGCTGTGTGGGGAGAGCTGTGAGGGAGATGAGGGACCATGGCACTTGCTTTGTTCTATGCCTGCATCAGAGAGGTGATCAAGAGAAACCGTGGGGAAATGATGCTTCAGCCTGACTCCAAATAGCTCTTGAGGTTATTATTTCTTCCTTGAACTGAAAACATTTTTGCTGTACTTCTTGCAAGTTCCATGAAATAGTTACAAAGCTGTACGAGAAAAAGGTTGCTGGTTTCATGAATTCATGGCTAGGCAAGGGAGAGACTGCAAGAGTAAATGGACCTGCATGCTGTGGTTACAAACAAGACAGGAAATTAACACAGTTAAAAGGAGCAGAAACAATATCAGATAATAATGATGACTACAGTACTAGGGCTATAATAATGTTACACGGAATATGCAAATACATGAAAATATATGAAATAAATGACAATGCAGTACTGCCAGGGTTTACATGTCATGGTAAATATGTGCACATCAACTTCTTAGTTAAATGTGAGCGTATTTTTCCCTTTTGCCACAGCAGTCACCTAAACTGAAAGATAATGTTATTATCTAAGATTGACTCAAAATATTTTCATTCCATCCTTACAATGGTTTGCTTTAACTCAGGGCAGGTCTGTAGCTGCTGTAGCAAACTGTGCTGCCTGCAGCGCCAGTGTCATGTTATGGTGCAACAGGCAGATTCTTACTGCTATACACTTGTGCATACAAATGTATAGCAGTAAATAAAAGGGTCCTGCTTCGATTTTCCTAAACAAAAATGCACTAGAATCTCTACAGATGGAGCAAATAGCTGACTCATCTCAGAGCATTGTTCTTTTTACTGGAATACAGCATGCTGGAAAAATCAATGTGAGAGCTATTGATTTGAGTGGTAGTCTGGAGAATGAATCAGACAGTGAACCAGATAACAGCTCAGTGCAGTGTTCTTGTTAGTATTATATTACCAAACCTAATGGATGTCAAAAAGGTTTTCCATTTTGCTTTCAAAAATACTTCTTTTTCTAACCCTGTTTGTTCCATGCTTTCATGTACATGAAATGTTATCAAATGTCAGTATCTGAAGACTGCACCAAATTAATCCATCATATTTTCAGTATGTTGTGATTCACCACTTGTCACATTTGTTTCTAGGTATAGCACTACGCTTTAACTGAGGATTCACCACCTTTATGTTCCCTGTTTGTGTCACTTTTTTCTTTTGTTAATCTTGGGCTTTTGTGTGTGAACTTCAAATTCTCTCATTCTTCTATAACTTCCAATGCTCTAGTATGCTAATCTTGAATCTCCATCACTTCTTTTCAATTTAAGCTTCTCTTCCACACATGCAGAAGTTGGCTTGAACCTCCTATGAAAAGAAAAAAACCCAAAACCAACCATACAAAAACCCCAGAAAAGAATCAAAACCAAACAACCCCCCCAAAAAGAACTGTCTCCCCCCAAAAAAAACACACACACACAAAAAGAAAAGCAAACCAAAAAAACAACCAACCAAAACCAACAACAAATCCCAAAAACAAACAGAGAAAGGTTGCTCAATTGGAAAAGTCACCAGTTTTACCAAGGACAATCTTGACAATCTTTACCAGTCAATTCTCGTTGCTAAGGCCTGCTTCTCCTTTTTACTATTCTGCTTCTCATTCTGCATTACAAAACCAAGAAGAATTCTGTGGTCCTCTTCCTCTGTACCAAAGTAGACATTCAACTGTTTCAGCACATATATACATACATACATACATACATACATACATATATCCATCCATGCATCCATCGACAAATAGCATCTTTTTAAGTATCTTTATTATTCTGGTCTGTGGGTTAGAGAAGTCCCTGAAAGACTTCCTGGATTCTCACCCTTTTCCCCTAACACTCACCATAGCAGTCTAAAATGGGATGATAAACCCAAGTGGAAGGCAGCTTAGACTGCTAAGGCAGAAGCAGATGGCACTTGTCCCAGGTAATTGTGTTTTCTTGGCATTACCACTTGAAAATCAAAAGAGCACATTTGAGTCTCTGAGCTACAACTACAACTTTCCATCCCAAGGCATACTTTGTACTGAGGCAGGTTTCCGTTTACCTAGATAGTTACGTTTTGTTTGGTGTTCCAGCTCATCCTTGAAAGGAAATGCAGACTGAAGTGACCGGAAGCAAGGTTTACAAAGAGAAGACAGCCTGAGCTGTTTCCAAACCTGCATTGCTCCCTGGAGCTCCCAAATCTTCACATCAACTACCAACTACTGCTATTAATACTAGCAGCTATTTAAACACCATCAAGGTCGCCCCTTGTGAAGGAAGTGCACATTCCCAGGTGGTTTGAGGGTTTCATTAACAGTGAGCCTACTGGAATGGGTGTGCTAGAGGTCAGGGAAATACAAACCCTTCACTCACCCTAGCTCAACCTGCAGGAGGATATTTAGACCAACATCAAGATCCTACTAATTCAGTGGGCTTTAAAGAAAGTTCTTGCAGCTTTCTGGTTCACTGGACCACCTTTGCAATTAGCTGCCATCAATTCATAATTAAACTCTTTCCCCACGGAGGCAAAAGGTACATTTGACTCTTTTCCCTCTCAAACTTTTGGGAAATACATTTCTTAAATTCCCCTCTTAATGTATTTTCTTTGCATAGAGACAAAGGCTTTTTCTTGAGCTAGGCCCCAGCTACAACATTTGAATAGGATTAAATCTGAGTTGTTGTAAATCTAAGGAACATTCAAAGACATCATTTGGGTTTGACTCATTAAAACAACCAGGAACTGGCTGTTCACAAAGTGCTCAAGCCTAGGGATTTGATACATGCATAATTCTAGTATTTGCAATGATGGTTGATATTAAATGAGCTCTTTCTAGCTTCTGCCATGAATTTCAGATGCTCAGCTTGTTTAGTGCCTGCTTGTTTTTCTCTCCAAAGGAAACAACATGCAGAATAAATGATTAAAATCATGATGTCCCTCCTGAAATATGTAATTTATTAGAAGCAATTAGTATAGTATGTGGCCCTCATCCAAATTTGTAACCCCTTAGGCCAGCTCGGTGATGTCTGATGCATCTCATTACTTTGTGACTGAAGGTTAACAAGGAACACAGATAGAGTCTGGAGACCTAAAGGATTATTGTTAGTGTGGTAAGCACTGAGTCTGGAGCCCACCTGAATCATCACAGAACAAAAATCTCAGGCTAAATTTACTTCCAGGGGCAGAGGAATGAGGTTTGTAAGTCTTAAGCAGGGACTAGAGAAACTTGTACCATTTTACAGACTGTCCTTTTATACAGCAACCTCTGTGAAGAGCTTCTAGCGTTAACTAAACACATCAGTGTTTACAGCATATTATACTAGAAAGAATATGAACCGCAAGGTCAGAACAAGAGAAGGAGATGGTTTTCAGTTATCCTCTCAGTTCTGAATGTGCATGTGCAAGATCTCCTTGCTTTTCCAGTGGATTAAATGGCTGTGATAAATACTGGGTGGACTGGTCCACAAAGGTAGGTACCATGTAGTAGCTGAAGCAGTCCCTGAGGTGGGGGCCAAGCCCTTCTCTAATCCCTTAGCAGAGCTGTGGTGTGCCTGGAGCAGCATATCCTTTCTTTAGCCTTGTGACATCTGTTCTTCCACACATTCTTTCTGGGTAGAAGACCTGTCTCAGTATGTTGTTTCTGGGGTAACAGAAGGTAAAGCTCATTATTCATGTACACTGCTCTTGTTCTTGTTTTGTGATTAAGCGCCATTAGTGCATTTAGTTTCATGGGTGGAAGTTCCATGACTGCCTGTACCCCTTGAAGCACTGGGAAAGGAAAATTCAGGCTGCAATCTTGTATCACTGTGTTTTTTCACTTTGCCTAAATAGGTCACAAAAGAAAGGTGCAGTTTTGGTTTCCAAACTAGTTCTTCTCTTCATTTATATCAATTCTTACCAGTGTCTTAGTCAGACTGCACCTTGATGCAACCACACCAATTAAATAGTACGGCCTTGAACAAATCCCCTAGCTATCTCTTCCAAGATGTTACCTTCCAGTGCTGAGTCTGTTTTCCTCACTCTCTACCCTTCTTTCTCCTTTCTCAGGCTGGTACAGTCATATGACGACAACAGATCCCATTTAGAAAAAATGGAGCTAAATTAATTAGTGAATCACTGGGTTGGTGAATGGGATACATTAGACTGCTGCCATCTCAAGTTCAGTTGGCTGCCACTGCTCTGCTGCTGCCCCAAAAGTTGGCAGATGCTGCTGTAGTCTGTATTCTATTTCTTGCTGCTGGCAGGTTTGAATATGTTTCATTTCACACAGCTGGTGGCTTCTGCTTCAAAATGGCTCTGGCCTTGGGTGTAATAAATACCACAGCAGCTTCAGAGAGACTAAGGAGTTTAGTGGAAACTAAGCTTGACATCTGCTCTACAGCAAAACTGGGATGTTTGTGTTATAACTTGTCATCTACCACTATTACCTGGCATCTGAAAAAGAGAAGGTTGTGCTGAGCACTGATATCAGTCCATAAATTGCCACATGTGGCTTCAGGGCCTGATCCAATACAGACCAAAGTCTAAGTGAGTATTTCTACTGACTTCATTTAGTTCAGTGTAAAGTCCACCTATCTGACGGCTCTTTCTAATCTTTGTGCAATGAATGCTTAATTGGCCTCATTAAAAAGGATTGCTTTATTTTTATGATAGAAGGGTAACTTTACAAATGTCAGTGAAACAGCATTTATGACTTGAAACAGTGTTATTAAGCACAGCTTTACTAAATATAGAGCCATGCAAACATCACAGTATTATTAATTGCTTCTAAGCAGTAACAGATGACATTAAAATGTCAACCTTTTAAGAGATAATAACATAAAATATTATAGAAAGAGAACATGGGAGACATAGTACTCATTTTAAAATATAAAGTAGAAAGCCCAGGAAGGTCAGCGTGTTGTTCTGGTTATTTTATATCTTAAGACATATTTATGGTGAAATTCCAAATATTTTGGAAGTGTTGTGCTCTGAATTGAAATGTTTTTTGAAGAAAAGATAATATTCTTGTAGGAGAAGATGTAAGGTTCTTATGAAGCCAGTGATTTGGCAGGGCATTGTATTTTACTTCCTGGCTTTAGCTGTATGTTCTACACTGGTTAACAACCAAGCCACATGGCAGACACTGATTCCAGCAAGCCCTATTGTAATAAATAGTAATTGCCCATTTGTTTCATATCAGACATTTAAAATCCTGATTTTTGATCCTAAGCAAGACATTGGAATGCATACCTAGATAATATGTTGCTGTTCCTGTGCAGTGTTTGGCACTGCTGGGCTCCTGGACAGGAGCTCCAGGATTGTGCATACAGCAGTGGCAAGTGTATTTGTCAGGTCTTCATCACTCCTCGACTGTGTGACACTAATTAGCCCTGCTGGGGAGAGCATACTCCTCTTACAGCACTGACGGGGGGTCTGGCATGTGGGGAGACAGTGGGGGAGCTTGCTCATTTATCCTGGGCTCTTCTGGTGCAGTGTGTACAGATAACTCTCTAAGTAATATTTGTCTAAAAAGCCTCCATACTATGCAGGCTCATGTCTCAATTAATTTACCCTAAAAAAAAAAAGCCTTCCCTGCATCTGTATCCGTGTTTTTCTACAGTTCCTTTACACATGAAAANACAGATAACTAGTAATATTTTTCTAAAAAGCCTCCATACTATGCAGGCTCATGTCTCAATTAATTTACCCTAAAAAAAAAAAAGCCTTCCCTGCATCTGTATCCGTGTTTTTCTACAGTTCCTTTACACATGAAAAGACAGCATGACAAGCTACAGGCAAGCCCAAGGTTCATGGTGAAGCTGTATAACATGAATGACACCACTGTGCATTGAGCAGTACCATCAGCCTGATACAGCAAAATCATTCCACAGCCTTCCAGATAAGACTCCATCAACTGTGCTGGTCCTTATGAGCACATGTAAGCAGGTGCAAGTTCACAGCCCATCTGCAGATCTTCCACCACCAGCACTCAGTTCTCCTGAGATCAGCCCTGGGAGGTTTGAAATAAGCAATGATTTCCTTGAGCATGGATCCTGCCCACAGGCGGCTCATCCAGGGGCAGTAGCTTACAATTAGTTATTTTGCTTTCTACCACCAGATTCCATTCTGACCTGAGTAAGTGTCCAACGTTAGCCTTGTGACATCTCAGCCTCCGAACAATGTGGTCCTTATTTCTGAGGTTAGGTTAAGAGAAACCTTGCTTCTGATTCTTAGGGACCATCTGTGTTGGGTTTCTTGTGGTGGGGATGTTGTCTGGGTTTCTTATTATTTGATTCCTCCTCCACCCCCTTCTGAAGTGCATGCCTATTAGTTTGAACTTATTGAAAATCATAATTTTTCTAAAGAAGGCCATGTGGTTCTCCTCCCCTCCCCAATTTCTTCCTTCCTTCAGCCCTTGGGATACAACATTGCCCAGTTTAGCAGGAACACAAAGTTCCCAGAACCATGCTTTGGCATGGAGACAAGAACATAAGCAGCCTGAAGGTTTCAACCACATCCTTTCAGGCCCACAGCTAGGACTGAACACTCGCATGAATTATGTGTGTGAATGTGACCAGAAAAACACAGGAAATACTGCAGCAAGCATATGGATCTGAAAAGGAATTCATTTTCCTGTGTGCTGCACTGGCCAGAAGGATGTTGTTTAAAAAGCTCTCATCTGGTGTAGCCACTAATTTCTCTTGAAACATCAGGAGAATTTCTCAGGCTTTTCAGTGCTCACCCAACCTCCAACCAGTGTTATTCCATGTTATTCCATTCCTTTTACAGCCAGAGGAGATCGCCAGCAGGCTCTGAGCAATCTACCAAGTAAATATGTTTAAGAATGCATTTAAGGGAATTGTGGGATCTAGTGACTGCTCATAAGCAAAAACCCACAAACATAAAATGTTTGCTGTGATTATTCCAGTTCAACGTGCACCTTCACTGCATACTTTGTGCACACAGCAAGAAGTATATGTAAACATATGTCTGGTAAACCCTGGAAATGGTGCAGATCTGTGGGCTACTCCCTCAAATGGTTATCTGTCTAAGTGACAGGGACACAGGACACACCATGGTTGCACTTGTCTCTGGAGAGCAGCTGTAATGCATAGAGAACACATCCACACCTACCTGGTTAGCAGGGACTGAGGCATTAGACTCAAGAAAGACGAGGCCAGTTAAATGGAGAGCAGTGAAAACTGGAGGCAGGGAAACACCACTGGAGAGAGGGGCTGAATGACGGTGAGCATCAGAGCAAGTGGTTGCCTGTATCCCAGACTACCAGAGAACACCCACAGGGTAACGCTCTCCAGAGTTAAAGTGAGGCAGCAGGTTTTTCCTTTTCTTTCGGGAATAGTGAGAAATTATGCAGATTCAGCTTTCAATCTCCTTGCAATCCCCAAGGAATCTGAGTTACCATGAAGTTAATGGGATTTTTGGCATAAAAGCTCCCCCTGGTGACATCCAGCTGCAGTTCAATATCACCAGCTCTGGAGAACTACTAAACGGCAAGAACGATTGCAAGAGGAGTGGAATTATTTTAAAGTCTGCCTGCAACTTACAATTACAAGCTAATTCCTGTAAGGTTATTTTAACATTCCACCTGCATGCAAGCAGTTTTCCCCAAATCCCTGCAGTGGTTAGAGCCTGACTTTTCATCAAATTCATTCCTAGCGAAATCAAAAATAAGACTGTATCTATGAATAGATTTTTATAGAATCTATGACTTTGATACAAATATGTCTAAGCCTTTAGAGAAGAGTCTGCCTTTTCTGTGCCTTATCTATATTTTCCACAATGAAATTGAGTAAACTGATATTCTTGCTTGTGCTTTCCAGAAAAATTGAAAGCAATACTTGTTTTCAGGCTCTGACTGTAAATATGACTGCCAGATAGCGTGTTTCCACAGTGTAATTACATTCTGGTTGTATGAGATGCCAGCTCTGGGGTATTCTGATGCCTTAGGCAAGCCAGAAGAGGTAGGTTTCTCACAGGCTCAAGTCGCTGACACAATAAAAAGCCACTAAAGATTTTGCCCCTGATGTTTTGCTGCCTGTGGCAACTACAGAGTGAGACTGATTATGTCTACTGTAATGCACGTAGTTTGTGGTGGGTTTCAGTTGTCAGTAAGCTTAATGGGTTAAAATGAAAACATTTCAAATTTTAAATACTACTAAAGATATCAAAATAAGTCTTTCACTCTTTCCATCTTCTCTTTCCTCCTCTCCCAAAAGAGCAGTGCAAAGACACTGTCCCAGACCCCTTCTGATGTCTAAGCTAGAACTTTGGTTTGGCTGAATTTGTGTAACAGAGAAGCACCTTGGTTACACGTAAGCATGATGTACTAAATTGTTTTGTGTTTCTTTTAGGGTGGGAAAACCCACCTATATTATTGTGCAAAACCCCATAAATTGCTTTATTTTGCTTTGTCTCCCTTGATGCAAGGGATTTGCACCCTTACTCTGTGGAAGTTGTTCCTTGCAGGATAGTGGTGCTGTTCTCCCATTTAATTCATTGGCTTGGTTGGTTTTGGAGAATTGTTCTCTACCAGATATTTCTGATTTGATGTGTGGAAAAGGGTCACTTGCTTCCCAGGGCTGTCTCCCATGTCAACTTCAGGTTGGTGAGGACCCTATGTAAGCATGGGGTCTCTCTATGGAAGTTGCTATGTGCTGCAGGACCTCATGGTATTTGTTTCCCTGCTTTTATATCAAATCTCAGGCCCCACAAGCAGCTGCACCAACCAAATGGAGCTGCGCTATACCTGCTCGTTCAGAGGAGCCTGGTGTTTCAGCACACAAAAATATTTGCATAGTCTCTGACTTGATCAGGGAGTTAAGTAAGCAGAAATGATGGGAGATCACACGGGGTCCATCAGTTAGTCTGAAGAGCTACAGTTGGGCACAAGGTCAAAAATAATGCTTCTGAGCATATTTAAAACACATAAACCTGTCATGAGAGAAAGAAACTAGACATAGTTTCCTTGTCCCAACAATGTATTTTTTAGAAGAACAAGGTACAAGCCTACAATACTTGGGCTCTCAGAGGCTGGAATGCATTTAGGAGTTAGAAGCATGGATTCTCTGGAAAAGCCTATGTTGAACACTGGGAACAGTATTGAAAATTATGGAAATCTATTTGCCATTCACACTGCCTCTTCTATGTAGTTATTTTCCAAACTAGAAAAGCAATTTTATGTGTAAATAAAATATGAATACTATATTTAAATCCATATTTAAATTCAACATAAATACTACATTTACAAATTTTATATGTAAATACTGTGTCTTTTGAAAGAGTAATAATAGACACAAGTCCCTTGGCTACACTTCTCTGCACTAGAAAATATATAGTTTGTATATAGTAAGAGGACAGAAGTCAATTGACATAAATGGAAACACAGGAAGTTCAAACATAATAAAAAGCTTTTCTTTCTTTTGCTGTGACAGTGGTCAAACAGTGGAGCAACTTACCTAGAAAGCATCTGGAGTCTCCATCCTTGGAGATACTCAAAATCTCACTGCATATGGTACTGGACAACCTGTTCCAGCTGGCCATGTGCTGAGCCGGGGTTTGGACTAGACAGTCCATGGAGATACTTTCCAGCCTTCAGCAATTCTGTGATTTAATAGCTGTTTAACTTACCATTTATGAAACGTAAACCTTTCATACAATGCTAATGACAAGCACAGTGAAAACTTCATCCCACAGCTGCCTGTATCAGATTTTCACTTTTCAGTCCAATGGATGACGTCTAAATTTGTGGCAGTATGTTCCCTGCATATGTAGGAGTGCTCTCTCAGTGTCAGCTTCTCTGGGTGATACCGTGTCTTAGGAAAATGTCTCAGGATCAAAAATTAGGGTTAGGGTGGGCTGCAAGCCCCAAATAAATTAACTCGTGTCATGATAAAAACCTCTTCAGCAGCAGGGGGTGTTAATGAAACCAGAAGTAGGACTCATCCTGATCTTCCAGAAATACTTCGGTGTTCCTACGTAGTTAAGCTGACTTGATTCTTAACTCATATCATAGGCTTTGCTTGGCTAGCATGAAAAGCCAACTGCAGAGGGAGAGGGGAAGGATTCAAGCCATCTTCAGCTTCAGTTCTTTGAAATGGATCCCAGCTGCTTGCAATGATCTCAGCAGCTCACAGGCACTGAGGTGGTGAAAACTGAAGAGGCTCATTCTTCTTGACAGATCCCTGCTTGGATGTAAGGACTAAAGGACTAAAGCTCCAGTACCTGCAGTATGAAGAAAATGGTAATTGCTTGCTATTCATATGCCACCCATGAAGCAAATGTAAACAATGACCTATCAATCACCTGTTTAATCATCACAATGGTTTTGCAATTTTGGAGGTGTTTATAAAAAAAGGAAAGAGCACCTCATTCCAACATTTACAGTACTACTGATGTATATGTTATGCTGATGCCAAAACCATCATCCTTTGTCATCATAAGAAGGGTCACAATGAAGATCATAACTCTGTAGGGGACTCATCAGCAAATTAACAGAGAAGCTTATAGACTTCTGACAGAAACCAAACAGACTGGATTAATTAAAAGTGAAAGCTGCACAGCACATGGAAGTGTGGCAGAGAAACACTGCCTTGGTGTTTTGGCTGACCAGCAAAGATTTTTTTCTTTGTTTTAAGAAGTATAACTCAACTGGAAAGGTTTTCATCCACACCCTAAAAATCTCAGGCTGCGCAGACTATTCAGCAGGAGATTTAAATCTACCATTAACAAATTTTACCCTGTAACTGCCCCAGACCACAGAAAGGGATAACAGCCACAAAAGAATAGCAAAAATAGAAAATATGGATCTGGAGTATAAACCAAACAGAATGCTGAGGGTACTATGCCAGGCCTGCGGGTGAAACAGAAGAAGCTGTGAGGCAGCAAAAGCTGCTCAGTCATCACATGCACCACATGTGATGTGATTCACCACATCGTGTGCTCTGGCTTCTGCTTCTCAGTATTGCAGCCCCTCTTTGTCAAGGATTCTCTCCCCTCAGGTTGTAGCAGTAAGTTTTTTCCCACCTGTTTGTTTCAGTTTCATGACCTCATAAAAATACCCATGTTAGCCAAAATATACAAATGTAGAGCCATTGTCCAGGAAAAAGCGAGCAGCTGGATAGTGCTGCCCATTAACACAGAAGTCAGATAAGGATGCCTAAAGAAAACTGAAACATGGCTGCTCAGAAGTGGCTCATGAAGTTGTGCAGATGAAAATGTTTCATAAAGCATTTTCAGTAAGGTTTTGAATGCAAAAAGAAATAATCCTTTGTGTTTTGAGCTTTTATTAAAAATTAAATTAATTTGCGGATAGATTTTTATGTTTAACAAACTAGGCCAAACTAAATGCTTCAGTGCTGCTAATATTAAATGCTTTGGTGAAATGCTTTTTGTTTGTTTGGGTTTTTTTCCTCATAAAGGAAATTCTGAAATTTCAGAGTTTTTTTCTAATCACAAGCAAACAAAAATTATAAGGCTCCAAGGAAGTGCAAATATACAGGTACTGAAGTCTGCTACTGTAATTCTTATAAATGCTCTGGCCTGAATCCATGCTGCTTTAAACCAAGTCAGGCAAGGAGTTACCCTGGGCTTGTTATAGGCTGCCAAGTGAAGAATTGAGCTCTGGAGCTTTCTCTGTGCTGGCTGTATAAGGAATCACAGGCAAGTGCATTTAATATTAAACTATCTACATGTAGGTGGGCATCTGTGCTTAGCTACAAACACAGGCTGTTCTTGGACATCTCTCAAGGACAATTCTGATGTTGCCATAGCAGTGAACAGCAAATAAGGGAAATAAAGACCCAGGAAGCAGAGGTAAAGCAAGGATGGTTTTGACCATGTTACCTTTTTACATGGTTTCTCATTATTACAAGGAGGAGAATCAAATATTTTTGTACTTAAAACCAAAATGAAACTTCACCAATGTTTAACAAATAACTCTGCATGGTGCAAAAGTGTTCACCAGGCAGCGTGTCCAAAATACTGAGTCTGTGCACACTGGCTCCATGTATGTAAGAATGAGCATTTCCAATTATATATTTTAGTAAACAGGGCTATAGTTAAAATCTCAGTGAAATCTGATCCCAGATTCTGTCTACATCTGACCAGTGACTGGATCTAAAATTAACTGCTGGTCCTTGTATGATAATCCAATTACAGCTGTCAAATACCTCGTACAGCCAATCTGAATGGGGTCTAATATGTCTCACAGCTCCTCAAGTCTGCCAGGGTATTCAGGATTGCCTACCTATGTCCCTCTATTCCTTTGTATGCTACTTTAAGCTTACCTTTTACAGTTAGCAGAACTCTATGTCTATTTAGGACATGCAGACATTGCTTCCTACACAGGTTAGCGAAGTTTTGCAGAGAAATTTTCTGAGGGAAGTTTACCTGCCCGAAGATGGTGAGCTGCAGCTGTATTGCAGTGCAAACACTCGCCTGAGCAGTACAGAGCTGATAAGGATGAGAATCCTATTCACATGATTAAAGTATACTGGGATTTAAAAAAAAAAACAAAACCTTCTTTGTCATCCAGAAATGCAACCAAGTGCAAAATTATGGTAAAACAAATATTGTTTTCACAAAAGCAATGGACCTATTCTCTTTTATTTTTGTATATTTATCTTTGACATTGATGTGTTTGGTTTTTGGTTTTGATTGTTTGGGTTTTGGGTTTGCTTTTTTTTGGGGGGGGGTGTTTTGGTTTGGGGTTGTTGTTGTTTGGTTTGTTGCTTTTTTTTAAGGGAACCTACAAAATTATCTTCTCCAAAAAACAAAACGTTTGTGCAGGGGCCGGACTGAGGAGTGAAAAGGTGTTTGTTACTGTTATCAGTGCTTCCGCCACACGTTGAGAGGTCATTTTGCTGTATAAGATTTCACAGAATCACAGGATCCTAAGGGTTGGAAGGGACCTCGAAAGATCATCTAGTCCAACCCCCCTGTGAGAGCAGGGTAACCTAAATTACATCATACAGGAACTTGCCCAGGCAGGCCTTGAATATCTCCAACGTAGGAGACTCCACAACCCCCCTGAGAAACCTGTTCCAGTGCTCTGTCACTCTCACAGTAAAGAAGTTTCTCCTGATGTTCAAATGGAACCTCCTATGCTCCAGTTTACACCAATTGCCCCTTGTCCTATCACTGAACATCACTGAAAAGAACCTAGCTCCATCATCCTGACACTCACCCTTTACATATTTGTAAACATACATANATGCTCCAGTCCAATTGCCCCTTGTCCTATCACTGAACATCACTGAAAAGAACCTAGCTCCATCATCCTGACACTCACCCTTTACATATTTGTAAACATACATATTTGTATTTCATTCCCCTGCTCTACTATTTGGACTTTATATCACCCATTTCTTTTGATTCGGGAGCAAACCACTGCAAGCAAAGTGCAGGTGGAAACACTGCACTTCGTCCTTACTGCTCAGAAGTTTGCAGTTAAGCAGCAGATTCCTTTTTTGCTTTACTTTTGCTGCATACTCTGCCAGAACAGCAGCACGTGGTGGGTTTGTTCTCTCCTACATCGAGGCACCACCACCAGTGCTACACACAGCCTTCATCGTAGGTTTCCCAGCAGAGATGTACTGCTTCATCTGTCCCCACCATAAACAGATCTCTGACAGCAAATAATTCCTTTAAACCCTAATGGATGTTGTCATTTGAATGGAAGCCATTTAACTTGATGTTAAAATGTATGGCATGCTAAAAAAGCCATGCTACTATTCATTACAGTGTACTTTTCTACATCATGGGAACTGTAACTACCTCACAACTAGGTGCAACTCTGAGCCCACCTAAGATCCAAACAGACTCCTTCATTCCAGTTCTCTAATACAGCATTTTCCCAAAAATTAATTGCTGAAGTAAAACCCTTAGCAACACAATGCATTTGCTTTGAAGACTCGTTTGTGCAGCCTCAACAGCAGTTTTAGGCAAGAACTTTTTCTGCTTTGTACTAGAAAAGATAAGCCTTGAAAAACTGTGCTGTAGTGAGAGAAGTGCCCAGGAGAGCAGGCTGGAGATTTCCCATTAAGAACTAGGGAAGGAAAATCATAGAATCATAGAATAGTTAGGGTTGGAAAGCACCTTAAGATCATCTAGTTCCAATCCCCCTGCCATAAGCAGGGACAACTCACACTAAACCATGTCACCCAAGGCTCTGCCCAACCTGGCCTTGAACACTGCCAGGGATGGAGCACTCACAACTTCCCTGGTGTCCTGGGTTCAGCAATAGCAGTCAATTTTTCTTCTTCCTAGTAGCTGATGCAGTTTTCATGTTTTGACTCTCCCGGGGAACATAGCTGATAACACCAGTGTTTTTAGTTGTTGTTAAGTAATGTTTATTCTGATCAAGGACTTTCTGGGTCTCATGCTCTGCCAGGGAGGAGGGGAGGCCAGCAGGAAGCAGGGACAGGACACCAGACCCAAGCAAGCCAAAGAGGTATTCCATGCATGTCGTGCCTGGGGAAGTAATGGGGAGTTCCCCGGAAGGACACTCTCACTTCCCAGTTGGGCTCATTTTCGGCAGGTGGTATCATACCCTCTTCCCTTATTTCCTTATCGTTATTATTATTGGTGGTAGCAGCAGTGATTTGTGTTATACCTTAGTTACTGGACTGCTCTTATCTCGACCCATGGGAGTTGCATTCCTTCAATTCTCCTCCCCATCCCTCTGGGATTGGGGACGAAGGGGAGGGGGAGTAGAAACTGGTTTTAAACACTTGGGCAACCCACAGGGTCTCACCACCCTCACAGTAAAGAATTTCTTCCTTATATCCAACCTAAACCTCCCCTGTTTAAGTTTGAACCCGTTACCCCTTGTCCTGTCACTACAGTCCCTAATGAAGAGCCCCTCCCCCTCAACCCTATAGCCCCCCTTAAAAATATTCTTGGTTGCCACTACTGGTAGGAATGAACTAGACAAATTTAAATTTGTCTAATTCCCTTGCTCACATATAAACCATTATTTAGTATACTAACATCCTGGGAAAAGAGCTCTTTTTCTATCCTACAGCAAAAGGAACAGTAGCTGTGAACAAAGCTTTGTTCCTGGAGACAAGAGCGGAATCACTTTTGTAAATGCTCATTGGTCTTAAGGCTAGAAAGGACCCTTATTGTTATATAATTGAATCTCTGTCATGAAGCACAACCTTCAACCAAATTCTATACTTGATCTATAATTCATGTTGAATGATTGCATATATTTTGGAATGCAGAAGATAAGAAAGTTAAGATTTATCTAATTATCCTTAAACTTTCCCTTTGTTTACTTACAGCATGAAGGGGGGTAACATTGCTTTATTTTGTACATAGCAGTCTATATAACTAACATTTGTCTTGTCCCAGCCTCAAAATGGACTTACATGCTGCAGTTAAAGTATTGAATGCTATTTCATATTGTCTTGAGCATCAGTTTTCCCAAATCTTGGCTGATGTGATTTTTTTGCAGCTGTAAAACCCATTCCCTGTTTTTTCCTTTATGGCTTATTTTAAGGTAGTCAACCTACAATGTCTCACACTGGAAATAGAAAGTGGCTTGGAGCAGCATGTGGTGAATTATAAGAATGACAGAAGTCGCCTGGGAAAATGTAAGATGTTTTAATGTAAAGAAGCCATGCTTAGGAAATGCTACTCATAAACTTTTAAGGCCAGTGTGTTCTAATACAAATTTTGTGACAGTAGCAGAGCTTGGAGCAGCTGATTCAGGTTTGGAAGCATAGCCCTTTATTTGATGGAATTACTGTAATCCTTTGACATAAGAGAACAGTTCTGCTAGTCCTGGGATTCTGATCTACTGTTAGACAGACAGCTGCCTGCCTGCGAGTGGTGCTGGTGTTAAAAGAGAGGGTTCAGCAATTCCAGCAAATAAACACATTGCCCAGTAAAAGCTGGCTTTCAGACTGGCTGCTTTCTGAGGGGGGATTCTGACCATCTAATGAGCTTCCCAGGACCTGTTAAAGCACAACACCTTTGAAGATCTGCCTGTGCTGATTAATTCAAGCACACTTATCAACAGCTCTAAGCCTATCTCTGAACTAGGAAAAATTATGATGAAAAAATGTCGCTGAAAAGCTTTAATTCTGTCTTGGTTGCAGCCTCCAGCTGCCCAGCCAGCCCAGCACACGGGGCCATGCAGGAGAGCCCCACAGCATTGCCTGGCTTCACTGCCAGTGTGGAAGTCATTTCTGCATGGTTTTGTGCTCAAGCAGTTGTTGAAGTATCTGACCAGGAGCCATCCTCCACAGAATCAGCTAAGAAATGCTTTCTGGCTTTCCAAAGGGTAATTAGCATTGGGCTGAGATTGTTACAGGCTGACACATCCACTTAGCTGACTGGAGGGGCTTCTGCTGTTCATTAGAACTCTGAAGGCTGGCTGACTTCTGCAGTCTGAGGACTTCCAAGGGAAGGAAGGAAGGAAGGAACCAGCAAAATGAGATGTTTGCATACTAGCAGAAGTTGCCTGGGGCAACAAAAGCCTCTCTGTTTACACTTTTGCCTACTGGAAGAGGGAGATGCAGTTCCTTCAGCCACAGTGAAGCTGACCTCTGTCTCCGGTGCATGTTCTGGCCAGCCTGTGGAGGACCAACAAAAGCCTTTCTGTGCTGAAGCAGCTCCTTCATGCTCATCTTATAGATCCACTGCTGCTTCAAGTGACTTCTGAGAGTAAAAAATGGTTTGGAAAGTGCTGTGTGAGAGAATAAGATGGAAAGCAGCCAGACATTTTGCACCATGAATTTTGCTGCTCTTATACAGTCTTCATTGTGATAGATAACACTGAGTCTTTTGACTGGAAGGGAAGTAGCATGAATCCCAAAATTTGTCATCCAAAGGCTCATCATGAAGACTGTGTATTGTATGACTGGAGCTAGGAGAAGTTAGTAACAATCAGCAGACATTTATAAGATTAGCCAGTCCTTGTTGCTTGGTTTCTGAATGATCGTTCACAAACATCTATGAGGCCATGGTCACCTGATGGATATGCTGATGATCTGATTTGCTTCGGGTCAGGTATCTGACGTACATAAAGCCATCATATTTGCCTGTGCTTCAGATAATTTGTTTTGATTTAGTCATCTTGTGAAAGAAATGCACATTAGAGATAAAAAAAACCCTAGATGAAATTGCATGGCTGAATAACATCTTGGTCTCATCATCCTAACAGACACATGAGAATGTTTTTCTCTTCCTCAGCTTGAGTTTAGGTATAAAATAATGTAGCACACAAGGGCTTTTTTCTGATTTATAGGTTGCTAAAATGTCAACATAGTTTAAACCTCCACACTGGTGCTTCAGATTCTTTTTATTTTAAATGTTGAAGTTCCACCGTGTCTGCTGGCCTTTACAGCTCCATCAGCTGTAAAGGACAGGGTGACAGCCTGACTTTGCTTTTCCTTGGATAATCTAAACAGGAGTTTGAGAATACTTAGTGTGCCAATTATCTGTGTCACTTTGTTTATCTCATACCTCAAACTTTTAAGACACGTACAACATTAATTTATAGGATGTCACATGCATTCATTGTAAATAATTGTAGCTGTTTGAAGTTATTTCCTCTTTATAACTGGAAATTAAGATCAGTTACAACAGCTGACCCTTCTTTCTTTGAAAATAGTAAGAGAAGGTCCCATTTACTACTGGAGGAGTGGGTCCAAGGCCTGTGTAATAACAAACGACCTGTCTGTGTTCAGATTCATTGACTGCAGGAGTAAGGGCAGATGTTTGCATGCCCATTATCAAGCTTCAAGTGATTAATCTTACTTTGCCATGAAACCTTGGTTGACAAAACGAAGCTTAAAGGCATGAGGACTGATTGTTCCATAGAGCAGCATTTTTCAGTCTTTCTCAAGAAAGAACAGCCTAACTTTTAGAAAACCTCCAAAGTCCGTATCAGGCAGACTGTTCACAGCTGCCCACATCTATAAAGCAATATTTTCCACATCCATTTACTTTTATTTTGTCTTCTCTCTTTCATGTTTTCTCTGTTTGCTCATTCAGACACATGGAAATTGTTAAGGTCTGGCTCTGTGTGGTTTATTGCTGTCACATCACATTACTTTTTGATATTCTTTCGACCACTGGTGGCTCAGGGACCACCTACGAGAGTGGCTGCCTTGGGGCACACCAGGGTTGCCACCCTCCAGGAGGGTGACCTACTCTTGTGCTGGGTCTGCTTGGAAGCAGGGCTAGCCTCCTGCCACAGGTGATGCAATTTATGAACGTGAGCATCAGCAGAGGAAATAATTGCTGCCAGGTTGGCAGACTGAGGCTGTTCTTGTAGGCAGGAATGAAGAAACACAAGGAAAGGTAAGTAAAACACATTTTCTCTTAGCAAATAAATATCTTTTGTCATCTAACTCCTAGTTCATACTCAGTAATCCCCACTGATCACTGTATGCCACAATTCTTGTCATGTTGTATTGATGTTAACATAGCACCCAGGCATCCTCACCAGGGATTAGTGCTGTGCCGCATTAAACCTTGTTCAAACATTTAACAGAAGTTGGTTGTTTCACCAGGAAACTCTCTGCTGGGGTGTAGGAATTAAACCCAGGAACAGATACAGAGTCCTAGGGAGGAATGTGGCAGTCTTTGTGTCAACAAGAGGGCAACTGAAATGGTCTTGGGTTTCTCCTCAAACTCAAAAACAGAATTTTGAGGATAATATGGTGCCTTCCAACACAAACCATTCTGTGATTTAGGACTGGCTGTTTAGGCTTATAGGTATATCTTTCCAGCACTCAGTACCATGTGTTAAAAGATGAAAATGCTCATTTAAAAACCTATACAAATGAAGCACTGAAGCTGCATTGGTTCTTGATTTGAGATGAGAGGGGGTGGTGCTCACCATATGTGAAGAAACTTCATCTTCCTTGAAAGCATAAATAGCTGCCATCAGACTGAAATATCTTGGAGGGAATCAGTGGAAGGAGCTCCAGAAGGAAAGTGAGTTTCTTGGTGGTGACATAGGAGGTAATCGTGGAAATGACTCAGGTGATGGTAACTGCAAAATGCTGAATTGCAGGAGAAAAGGTAAACTTACAAAGCTTAGGGAAGGAGATGTGGTAGTAGTGAAGAACCCCGGAATAAGGAGAGTTTTCATTACTCTTTTAACTGGAAAAATGGTGAGGACCATAATGGACACATTGAGAGAGAAAAATGTGCAAGGCAATGAAAATTGGATTGAAGTATTTTCTTTGACATCCATGTACTGGGCCAAGACTGGGATGTCATTTCTATGTGAGATTTTGCCTGTAGGCATATCTGTCACATGCAAGAGATGCCCCATGTTCCTTGATTTTAGAAACAGAGTTGCATGTGGTTTGATGCAACCCCTTAATTCCATTGTTTTCATCCCTTGTATTTGGGAACAAAATACATAGCTCACACTTGTTTATATATATAGATCACATAATCCAGTTATGAGTTTGATGTTTCCCCAAATCAGTACTGAAATGCTGACTTAGTCTGGCCCATGGTTTTAAGGCGTGAAAAAGAGTCTTGTTCCTGAAATACGTCTGACAAGTACAATTAGACGCTTCATCCCTGTTCCATGGAAAGGAGGCATTTGAAGCTCCACCTGGGTCTAAATGTAACCTTCAGTCCCAAAGTTAATATACTCTTCTAACCTGTAAGATTGATTTACTGAGTTTTGATTTCATAAAATCATACAGTTATTTATGTTGCAAGGATCCTTGGGAAAGCACATAGTCCAACCTGATGCACAAAGCAGAATTGGCGCAAAGTTTAACCAGGTTGCTCAAGGCTTTGTTTAGTCTAGTACTGAAAACCTCCTATGAGAGAGACTTCACAGACTCTCTGGGAAACCATGTCACAGTGCTTCAAATATCCCATGAAATAATCTCTTCTTTATATCCAGTCATAAAATACTTTTTTCAAATCCATGACCAGACACCTCCATCTTCTGGATAGCTCACCCATAGGTATAGGCAAGCTGCTGTTTGATGCCCCAAAGGTGACCCTCCTTCTGCCTAAGCAAGCTCAGGTCCCTCAGCCTCTCCTCACAGGTCATATCCCTTGACCACCTTGGTGGCTTCCACTGGATTTGAACAAGTTCCTCAACATGTTCTTGAACAGGAGGGGCAAACCCAGTATCGCAGCACAGCCTCATGCTTGGTGAGGAACCGAGGACCTCTCCTGGTTTCCACAGCTCTTCAAAGATGGCAGAGCATGGCCTCACACTGATGCCAGGGGGTCCTTCTGCACCCTTGCATGCAGCCCACCAGCCCCATGGACATCTGTGAGTCAAGATTTCTCAAGGGATTGCTGACTCAACCTTTCCTCTCCTCCTTCAATCTTATCTGTGTCCAAAAGGGCATGGTAAAAAAAGAAGGGACTGAGCACCCCAATCTTGTCTATGTCTGTATCACCCACCTCACTCAGCTGCAGGCTTACATTTTCCTTGGTTTTTTCCTTTTACTGTGAAGATAGGGGAAGAAACTTCCTGTAGCCCCTGATACCCTTTACTAGTTTCAACTCAAGCTGAGTTAGAGCTTTCCTAACACCGTTGCTGTGTCATGGGCCTGTATTTTTTCCTATATTCCTTATTTTTACCTTTTCTTGATTTTCATACACTCTATATGTCATCTTTTTGGCACTGGGGTCCCTGCTTAGTCAAGAAGGTCTCCTTATTATAGTATAAGCTACTTGTTCTCCTGTATCAGTATGGGCCAGTCCCATGCTTGGAAGGGGCTGCTCCTGTCAGCTTTTCTGGGCTCTGTCACATTCACAACTGCTTCCCACTGTATCCAGCTTAGCCAAAGACCTGTTGCAGTGGATGCTGGTTTTTATTATATTTGGGTGTTCATTATATGGGTTTTTGGGGTTGGCTTTTAAATTAAAAAAAAAAAAAAAAAAAAAAAAAAAAAATTTTATAATTGAAAAAAAAAAATAAAGAA
>NDXB01016377.1:0-22042 GCA_002631895.1 Agapornis roseicollis
GGGGGGGAGGGGGGAGGGCAGAAAGGGGGTGGGTTGAGTGGGTGAACGTGCTGCCTGGCTGAGTTCAAACTACAACACCCTCCCAGGCAGAGATCTTGCTCTTTATGTTTCCTACCTCTTCATGTATTTTGCATGAGTGGTAAAACTCTCCCCTTGCCTTATTTGCTCCAGTTTTTCACTAATTTTGTATGAGTTACTTTAGCACAAGCCTACATTACAGCTCTCAGTTCTCTTATTCTATGTTTCATTAAATCCTCCAAGAATTTGTAGCAGTTGAAAAGACATCATTTAACTTTATAGAAACTATGCAGGTTTGTCTTTTGAATTACTTTATATAATATCACTCATAAATACATATATCATAGAATTTTGTTACATTTTATGATCTTCTCAACTGCTTTTCTGGCTCTGAACAACAATACTTCATATTCTTCTAAGACAAACTGTTATCTTTTAAAAGGATGAGTACAAACCCAAGTACCTGTCTATCTCTGATACAGACACAACTGGTAATAGGAAGTTATAGTCTTGCTGTAACAGTTACTCTGAAAAGTTCTGCAAGATTTCCACCAAAACTTCCACTAGATATTTACCATGGTGCACATATGAAGCCTCTTTTCTTCACTTTTTTCCTTTATTTTTTCTCAATTTTTTGAGAAAACATGGCAAGAGAAAACTGGGTGCCTGCAGCACATGTAAGATTCTTCTGTAACACAGGACAGATGCCTGCACATGCTGATCAGCTCTGAAAAACACATTTACTTGGCTTTAAACACTACAAAACCCCATTAGAGGAATGATTCCTCAGAACACAAATATGACAGATGCTGTACTCATTATTCTGAGTAAGCAGACAATATAAAAGGGTTCCCTTCTACAAATACAGTACTACAATAAAGGAAAAAGGATGCGATAAAGGACTCAGGAATGTAAAACCCAAGCACAGCAAGCTTTTATGAGTGACCTATGTCCTACAGGAAAAATATAGAGAAAATTAAACCTGTCTATACAGCATGCAGGGCAGCAAAATGCTAAGCAAAGAGATGCCCAAAGTCAACACTAGCAGCAGTTGTCTAGAACAAAACACTAGGACCCATAAGGATAGGTGCAATCTCTGTCTAAATAAACAGGCTGCAAAACACTACAACCGCAACCATATTTACAATAGGAACATGGTATTACATGGTACTAATGAAAAACAGGTATAGAGGTTAGAGATACTGAGGTACTTCTCATACTTTCAAAGAACTGCCATCACCTCAGTGTTGCTGGTTCTCTTTCCAAAAAAATATTTTTTATATATATTATACATAACATAAAAATATATATAAGTATATATCATATATTATATAAGCATATATCATATAATAGATGTATTATATATAAAGTATATATAATATATAATATATATTTTTTATATATATATATAAAAGGGGGGAGGCTATACACATTCTTCCAAAAAAAGCTGGAAACACTGTGCTCATTCCACCTCCAATTTTACAGCTCTAACCCAATGTAGAACACACCCAAGCTCAAGTCCTGCCTCAAGGTGAAGTAACTCAAAGCTTCAGTGGATATCTCTCATGAAAATTACTATGCCCAATTAGAGTATCAACTGCTCTTATACGTCATTCAAAATAACTACCTGAGAAGCAACAAGTAACTGGGCAAAATATATAAACATCACTAGTAGGTCTAAATTCAGAGGCTTTCCACTCACAGCTGACTTTATGAATATTCACTAGAATATCCTTATGCTCAGTAAGAATAACTCTGAAGTATTTTTCATAGATGGACCAAAAGAACTGCAACTTCAGGTGTCCTAAAGTTGAAGCCTCAAAGTTTTAAGATCACAATTTTAGACAGGAGAGCCTACACTATAGCTAAATTTACTCAGCTTAGAATCTTTTTTGGCTCTGACATTACATTCCTGAATAACTGAAATGCATTATCTGTCATTTCATAACACAATCAAAATATATGTCATTTGTAGACTTCATATCATTTCAAGACGAGAGTTCCTCAGAGTTAGTGGAAGTAGTGACACTTGGCACTGAAAGACAACTAGTAAATGGGGGCTCAAATTGCACTTACTTGCTTTGCCTGTTCCCTGTCTCCTCAAAATGCTCAAGGTCAATGGCAATGCTTAGTTCCTTTGTAAAGACTACAGGTATCTGTAGAGAAATGTTCCCCAAAGTGCTCTTAAAAATTCATAATAAAGAAAATAACAGTGAACATTATCTGAATATAAATTCAAAGACGTACTTCAGTTCTGTACGTTAATCAGACTTAAACCTCCACGGGAAATTTACAACACTGTTCTCAGTTTAAACTCTTCCCAACAATTTACAGCTTCATTTTGCAAAATTTTCCCCAAACCAAACTCCCTTGAATTTACACCACCTAGAAGGCTATTCGTACAACAGCTGAGCAAAGCTTGTGAAGAAAAGGTTTAATACGCTGATGAGAAATAGTACAGGAAAATGCAGCAGCAGTTCCTGAAGAAATAAAATAGAAACTATGTTCAGATAGAGTAAGTGACACTGAAGTCCCAGTGCCTACTCACTTCTGAAAAGCAGAACCCAGGTAAAGCTCTGAGTAGGTAGCAGCCTTGAGTGAACCAGTGGGAGACACAGGTGGGTTCAGACCATCTCAGTACAGAATCGTTCAGAAATAAACCACGCAGCAGATATTTACCATGTTATTTTCTTGCACTCACCCTCAAATGCCACCTACACATTGTAATCTACATCATGCCAATACTTTTTCATGTATTTATACTTACACAGATGCTTAACTTTATAATAAAGAGACTGAAAAATAAAACCAAGCGATGTAGTCAGGTTACAGTGTATGTGATCTTCTAACCAGGTGTAGGCCTGGGCCCCTTCCTCCCGCTTACCTATCACAAAATTGGGAATGTATAAATCAGGGCCACTGACTGAGAGAGTACAATAGACAAAATCCATACCCTGGAAAAAACTGCCAGGCAACAAACCTTCCTGAGGAAAGGCTCTGGGTGACCATGACTAGGAGCTATAACTTACACCCATCTTTGCCAAAGCAGAAAAATCTTGCCTCTAACTTTAGATTTGATTCTCTATAAAGTGGACTTCATCACATGTACAACCACAAAACAAAGTATTGCAAAAAGTAGGTGGGTTCAGAGATTAAGGACCTCTTGTTAGCAAACAACAGGAAACAATGTATATATAATAATCACAACATATTTTTGTTATACTGCAATATTTTTCAGTGTATAGTCAAAAATACCTACACATCCCTTAGCTTACACAAGTAATATTCGTATTTTACACAAATGTTCAAGTTGAATGGTACTTTTAAACTGCAATTTCAGGTGCCTGAAGGTCTATCCGTTTCATTTCTAGGAAAAAAAAAAAATCAAAGGTACTCCTTTCTATTCAGATGAAAGATACTTTAGCAACACATCACTACTTCCTGCATTTCAGATGAGCACTGGCATATCAATTTTCTTCTTACATCTGCACATCTCTCTATGACCAGAAATGTTAATTAGCATTATGTTTCTCTGACCTAAAGCCCATAATTTGCATTAAGGTGAGAAAAATATTAGGGAGGGGGGCAGATAAAATGACACCAAAGCTACTTAACAGATGAGCAAAACTTATTAGTTTCTTGCACTTTGTGTAGATCTGCTAAACTGACTTCAGCTGTGAAACTGGCACAGCTCAAAAATCCGCTCCAAATCTCTGTTATATGGAGACTAGGTCAAGAGGAAATGCAAATCAACAATATACTATAGCTTAATCTATTCTTCATTTTCCTCCCTGAGCCAAAGTATACAAATGCATGATACTTGAGTAACAGCCAACACTGTTAGCTTCAGCACATTTTACTTAGTACGTACAAAGGGGTTTATGATCACTATAGGAAGGCAATGCTGCCGATAGGTCAGCAAAGCTCCGATGATCTGTATTTCTTCTCAGCAAGCAATATACAGAAACAGAGCCAGTATATGCTGAATTCTTACCAGGCCCCTAACAGAAAGTTAATTCCAAATGATGAGGTTTTGCATTTAGATACTGTTTCAGTTCATGTCATTAGCAAAACCTGAATGAAACTCTGAATGTATGCAGTGAAGGAAGTGGGCACCTGCATCATAAAATCTACACCTACATACACTGTCAGAAAACTTTTTCCTCCTCTCCATGTCTTTCTTACACACAGTCAGTGCTCAGTTGCAGTACAATACAGTTGTTATAGGAATGTCTAAGTAGCTTATATACAACCGCAGTTATCTGATGGCTTTCTTGGCCAAGACAGTGGGAACTTCATGTGCATCCATGAGTTGCTGAGTGTTACATGCAGCTCTTCTGGAATTGCATTTTCATGCTAGCTCCTCCAACAAAAGACTGAATCCTATTATCTGCTTCCTCACTGGCTACATTTGGTTATTTTCACTTTCTTTGCAATAACTGTGCTTAAGCTGAACTAACTTGCCTTCCCCTAGCGCAAATTCTTACAGAAGTTGGTCAATAGATTAAGTTACTGTCTCATTTTAGAAACCCTGCTTGACAGCACAGTGTTTGTAACTGCAGTTCTAAAGTCTGCATTTATGTACAGTTGTAACACTACTGCACTGACCTCTGATTGTTAGTTTTAGTTTATATGCAGGTTAGTCCTTTTTCACCTTCTGACCTTGTTTAAGAGTATAACAACAGAGCAACCTTGACAAAATTGGAACCAACTCTTAATTAGAATTCTATTTAATGGGGATGAAAGCCAAAGCATTCTGACTAAGAGGATACTGCACACAGCATTCTGACTAAGAGGATACCACAGTTATTACATTACATTAAGCTATATATAACTGCATCAAATGGAATATTTAAGCATTTTATCCTGCTCATTTTATGCGTTAGTAATTTGCTTAATTATTTCCTCTAGAGAACAAGGGCTATAATATCATGCTGATGCATGGGGAGTTATATGAATAAGTCTTCAGGCATCAGGATAGGATCAGATACCTGAGAGCCTCAGTTAAATCAACAAAAGCAGGAGAAAGTAGTGGGCAGGCTGCTGCATCTGGCTTATTTCACATTGCTTGTATGTACAACAGGCACATGAATCATGCTGGAGACCTAGTTTCCTAAACTTATTAAAGATGCAACTCATTTTTTCACACTTTCATAAAAAGCTACCTATGTTACATTCTCATTTAAAGTGTATCTGCTAGCCCTCTTGTTTCATGATAATCATGTTCTAATGAATTTGAGCTATTTAGGTCACACTATATTTCTACATAGTCACTACAATTTCAGCAAACAGGTGAGAATGAATCAGTAGAAAGAATGAGAGGCCATAAATAAGACACTTCACTAACGATTCCCTCTAGATAAATAAATTAATGTGTCGCTATTCTTCAACACAGAACCTCATTAACTCAAACAACCCAGCCCCTCTTTAAAGTCTTTTCTGCACTGTGTCTTATTTTTATAGCTCTGAATTTGATACAGGAAATATTACATCTGTAATCAATGACTGCAGAGAGTAACTGAGATGGGAAAGAGCCATAAAATGAGCAGGAGAGGCAAGAACAAAGCGAACATAATTTCAGAGACGTGAAAAGGGGAAATGGGACTTCTGTTCATTTGTGTATATGTGGTTTATTTTATACATTATTTTCATTTTATTATATTGGAAAATAGCACCTGGAGGTGGGGATGGAAAAACTGACAAGTAAAGAAATAGAGACTGACTCAAAATTGGCAAAGAAAAAGGAGCTCAGAATATGAAGTGTACCTGATCCCAGCTGCATCTGATCCTACAGACTGGGTGGCAGCCAGGGAGCTCCATCTTCAGACCTCAAACTCCACTGCAGCTGTGGTAAAATCTACCTCACACTGTGAGTCAGACCAGCATAACATCAAACAGAATTCAAACTGCAGGGTTGCCCTAATACATATGCTGCTACCCACTTTTATTGAGGACTGTGCTCACAGCTCAGACTAACTCAGAAGTAGAAACAAATATCCAACTCTTGTTTTGCTCAGGCATTTCAAGAGATTAGATACTGGAGAAAAGTTTATATCAGGCTGCTATGGTAGTTGTCTGTTATCAAGGGATTCCCCTGTAAGTGGAATTCTTAGCTAGCCACCACTTTGTCTGCCTTTTCAACTGCTTTGTGCTGCTGCTGAAGAGATGTGATTTTGGTCCACATTGCCTAGAAACTAAGAAAATATGATCCTTCCCCTCTACTCTGCTCTCGTGAGACCTCACCTGGAGCATTGTGTGCAGTTCTGGTGTCCTCAACATAAAAAGGACATGGAACTCTTGGAACAAGTCCAGAGGAGGCCACGAAGATGATCAGGGGAGTGGAGCATCTCCCATATGAAGACAGGCTGGGAAAGTTGAGGCTCTTTAGCCTGGAGAAGAGAAGGCTGCGTGAAGACCTCCTAGCAGCCTTCCAGTATCTGAAGGGGGCCTATAGGGATGCTGGGGAAGGACTCTTCATTAGGGACTGTAGTGACAGGACTTAACTTAAGCAAGGGAGGTTTAGATTGGATATAAGGAAGAAATCCTTTCTTGTTAGGGAGGTGAGGCACTGGAATGTGTTGCCCAAGGAAGTTGTAAGTGCTCCATCCCTGGCGGTGTTCAAGGCCAGATTGCACAAAGCCTTGCATGGCGTGGTTTAGTGTGAGGTGCGTCTGCTTATGGCAGGGGGTTGGAATTAGATGATCTTAAGGTCCTTTCCAACCCTAACTATTCTATGATTCTATGATTTTTACACAGCCCAAACAGCACAAAGTGTTGGCGGTACTTACCAAGCTGAATATTTCTGAATATTTTGAGAAAAACATCCAGCTGCTAGCTGGTGAATCACCATAACAAAATGCTCATTTCTCTAAAATGTTATCCATCAATGTGAGCGATGTGTGGTTCTAAATTCCCCATTCCACCGCCCATTTGACTTGGTCATTTTGACGTCATTCCTGACATGGTGTTATGTAGCTGATGTAGTTCTCTTAAGTCTTGGAAAATTCCCCACAATGAAGGAAATCAAAAGAAATTCACTGTCATTTTCCTCTTCTTTGCCAGTAACTAGTTTTCCAGCAACTAGTTTTGTAGTTGCTGGATGAAGTTAATGAAGTTGTTCAAGATTTCCTTGTCAGTTTGCTACAATGCTGCCTATCTTTCACCTTTTTGTTTTCCATGAGTACAGATTTTGGTCCTTGACTCTCAAGGATGCTTTTACTCTTTTTATAATCATTATTCCATTATAAATAGCCAGCTATAATAAACCCAGATTTCAGCCCTCCCCTTACCAGTCTTTGTCATGTTGTCATTGTTACACTGTTACAGCTCCTAACTTTATAATTTGCAATACCTTTTTTTGCCTAAAAAGCCATCTACAGCATAGAGACACATGGTCACACTGTCACAGTAAAGTAGTTCTGCTGCTGAAAGGCTACAGGCTTATATAATAAAGTTTGGGGAAAAGAGATTGTCAATACTCCCCTGTACATTTCCCCTGCAGTGCTAAAATACTACTACTTATATTGCTATTTGCATCAGCAGTATTAATTCTATGCACCATCTCATCCCTTAGAAGCTTCCGGGAAAATCAACAACACTTGTTAATATTTAAAGTGTTACTTGAAGCTTTAGTCAGGAAGTTGAGAATTAAAATGGACTAGAGGTATAGGACTTCTTGAAAGAAAGACCTGTCCCCAGTTCCTCACAGTGTGAATTTTGAAGACTTCAGAAACTGTAAGAGACAGATAAACCTATCTGTTCTCTCAGCTGGGGGAGGAAGGGAACTTACGATACTGATCTAGAATAGGCTCCCAGTAATATATTACATCTTCTCTGGGTACTCCAAAAAAGGGAACAATCATAATTGTCTTTTTTTCATTCATTACTATGTATGATAATATTTTCATTACAACCTTATGTCTTGATCTGAAAGTGCTGTATAGAGAATACCTAAATGCAGAACCAGGTCACTGAGGACTTACCACTTAAAAGTGTAAAACTTACATCAGATCCAAACTGGCATCTGAATTTTGCAGCTTAGACCCTTCTCTCTGTTGTAAAGAGGAGGTTTGAGTGTTTTTTCATTGTTGTTCTTTTTATTTACTTTTAGTTGCTAAGCAGTATTACAATAGTAACAATGTGGGCAGAGAGGTAAAACTTTATATAAGGCTTTAGCTGCAAAGTATGTATAGTCCTTGATAACTAATGTAAAACAGCTTTACAAAGAAATTCCATCTCTATATACAGCACGACCAACTGATGGATGAAGTGCAGGCAATAAAAACATGGCATATACAACAGCTTTCTCCTGATTTTATGTCAGAGGAGGAAACTATCAAATTATGTTTCACAAATCCTATCACTGTACGTAAGTTTCCGAGGAACTGCGTTCTCTCTTAGAAGTTCACATTACTTGAAAATTAACACAAATCAAGATAAAAATGAAAGCTGGACTTCACTGAAACAAACTGAAAACTCCTGCTTGTAATGCAATCAAAATTTTCTCTTAAGTTTAACAAAATGACATGAACCTCAGAGAGGATTGGACAAAAGATGATCTAATACACACCTCCTATCCTACTTTGGACAAGCAGCATTGTACAGGCTTTCTATATGAAGAAAAGAGCTTCTAAATTTAACATATCCATTTAGAAACCCCTGAAGTTAATGGGAATCATTATATCGGATTCAGTGAATTCTAGAGTGGAGTGGCAGTAACATGCAGCATAGAAGCAATTCCATTTACCTCCTGGATCCAGAAGCAAGGTAAAGATCTCCAGGAATCCCTGAAACTGCAGTGCTTATGTGACAAGGACAAAAAGAAATAGTAAGATGCTTCCTCCTTAGGAGCCATGCAACTGAGCAGCTGCAATGTCTATACTGTATCACAATACAAACAATTCTTACACAGTAAGTTATCTATAACTCTAACAATTCACTGGCTTAATATCATGGAAAAGTCAGGTCTTAAAATCTTACTGAAAGTGAGTAGCCCACTGTGCAGTTATCACAAGACGTGCTTTCTTCTTGCATGTCAGACGAGGATAACAAATAAGCTCCTTAGCTCTCTCTTACATCCCAGTCAATTAAATCATCTACATAACAGGTGTTACTTTACACACAGGACCTCTTTTCTGCTACTTTACCTTTAAAATGAAATTTGAGTTGCACTCTGAGACAAGCTGATTGCAAAGACCCACCTTAAAGGCCAAACATGTACAACTACATTGGATTTATTTGCCTCCATTCAACACAATGCTGTAAGGCTGTGGAACAAAATCCACCCTCAGACTCTCACATCCCTCCTGCCAAGCCTCCAGGCACACACCATATACCTGCAGCATCATTCCATGCATATGCTGCTCAGACAAGCTACAACACAGCTCTTGGATTAGTTCAGGCACTTTGAACTGAAAAACACAAACCAAAGTAAGGGTGTACAGCCCAACAGGTAGAGCAGTGGGCCAAACCACATTGGCCAGCAAGGATGCAGTCAGCACGCCCCAGAGCAAACCCACCAAGAACCAGGTGGACTAGAGCCATCCTACACCACTTTGCCTTGAAGCTAGGAGTCTCTTCTTGTGATACAGCCTAGTTTTTATTTTCAAATGAGAAAGCTGAGCAGAACATCAACTCTTTCAGCAAACACGTAGTTATTGTACTGACTTCAATGAAGAGAGTTAATCAGGAGAAGAAAAGCTCCCTAACTAAGCTATTTTCCCAATCTCAATGTGGCTGGAGGTGAAGCAGATAGAAGATCTCAGAGACAGTAACTGTCACCATCTGCTATGAACACGCTCACGCTTGTGACAGGGATGATTATAAATACCCATCTTCGGCTGCACAGATCACTCCCACGATTTACGCTGTTAAGCATCACCCACCACTGCTCGTACATTGTCCGGGAAGTGTTGCTGGTATTGCCACTAGCCAGTGGGTGTCTAAAAACAAGGAGTGGGCAGACACAGCACTTCTATGTTCTACTTCACTGCTTCCTGGAACAGAAACTGAACATAAGAGGAGAAGGCAAGCTCATAAGGAGGCTGTATAAAGAAACTTCAGTAGGATTCATTCCACAAATATCCAAGTATGGTTTTGGACTCACCGTATTTTTATTACCAAAAAATAAAAATAGGTTCTTTTTTGTGCTATGAGTACAGCTCCTAAAAAAATGTTCACAACTAAATGCCAAGTTACAGGAATAATGTAATGATAGTTTCTCTGAATTCTGTAGTATTCATAGAATCTTCCCTGAGCACTTTTCTAGTGATTCCCCATTACAGAGAGGGGTTAAGGAGCTACAAGTATCTTTTCAATATGGAAATACAGTTCTAGGATTTTTAAAGTACATTCAAATTACCAGTATTACGTGCTTTTTCTGTCTTTTTCTAACTGCGAAAAGGAAGATGGAAGGACAGCACCAAAATTTATGTTTTAGTTCTTTGAAAATACAGAAATACTACTTTACACCTGGTACATGTTGCTAGCTCAGCAACAGTGTCACATTCCAGTTGAGGTCTTTATGTTCCACCCTACAGCAAACATTGATAATTCTTATTCTGGTTCTAACACACAATCTAGTAGTGATGTAACTAAGATCAGCAATGTGCAGATACTATGTTTAGCTGAAGTACTCCACACTCAGCCTCAGGCAAAACCAGTTTATCCATTTGGAACAGAGTACACCTGTTGTTACCTAATCCCAGCCGACAAATTACAAAAGGGAGAATAACAAATATGTAGTTATTTAAAACACTGTGGTTTTGGCATGAGTCACCTCAAACTCCTGAAACCAAAATGGATTAGAAGCTTCTAACAAGAATTTCAGCAGGATGTTGGCTTGCTACTAGTGCCCACTTCCAAAATAAAGTCACAGATCCCAAGGCATATTTAGATTTCAGTAACATGAACATCCTAACAGCATTTAAACTCTTGAGGAAAAAAATTCCAAGGCTGTGTATGAGCAATATAAAGGCTGTTCCATTTGCTTAACATTAATATCTATCTTGTTACATTATAAAGCACTCTGAGAAAGCTTTGAGCAAAAAGGTTATGCAAGTTTATTTTGTTCCACCACGCATAGTTTGCTTGCCATCTAGTGGTCACAGGACACGAATTAAAGTAAGCATCTCTCAGCAAGAAATGAGTGCTCAAAAGGTGTGGGTTTTACAGGATTGAATTAAATATTTCAATTAACAGCAGAAAAAGGTTAGCACTGCCAACATTGCCAATTGCCTACGAGAGTCCCTTCAAAATAAACCCCTGCATTCTTCTACACCATTCTTTACACTCTCAAAAAATAAACCTTAAGAAGAAATCAGATCATAATTCACCTTATAACATTACCAAATTATCTGTCTTTTGAGACAGTTGATATACAAAATACAAGCATCCAAAGCATTCATCTCCAAGACAAACAATCATCTTTAGTCTGGAGAAAGAAAAGTTCATAAAAAGCCTTTTGCACCACCTCGATACCACTGCCGATGTACAATGAATTCATTACATGTTTAAACTAAGCATTTGATTAAGTGTCTTCCTTGATCAGAGAGCTCAGTATCTTATCAAATTGACCTGTCTGAGTTACAGCTCATTTGTTTTGAAACCAGCTGGGGACAAAAGGAACAGCAGGGAACAAAATGATTTTGTGCTTGCTTGCAGCCAGTTTAAACTGGAGTAAATCCATGTAACTAACCAGAGTTGAATAAAACCAAAAAAGAGTCAGTAAAGCCTTCAAAAGTTTTCTATAATTCTTTTAAATGACAATTTTTATGAGCTTCTGTATTGTCAGTTTGAAGAGGATTAAAATACTTTAAAAAATCCATTTAAGTGTCAACAGAGAAGAAAACATACACACCAATCAGAAAAACAAGCGAGTAGAGTCACTTTAATTTCCTATTCAGAAGATTTTATTCTGACTCTGAATGTTGTTTGATGTCACCAAATAACAGGCTGTGTACATTTATTTTTTCTTAATCAAGTTAAATGTCTGCTAATGAGCACAGGGAACGTGTTAGGCCACAGCTGGGTATATCATGCATATGTGATTGCTGCTTAGCCACAATTTATGTAATTATTTACAGTCATATTAAAACACGTTAAAGATCTAATGATGAACCACATTAATGGGTCACTACAGCATGCTTAAATCATTTCCAAAGAATACCTGAATATGCTGCTGACATGCAAATAGGACACTTACAGAAAACAGTCACATCAAAATATTAGATTTTAAGCAGAATGGTTTTAAACTGAAAGAAGGTAAATTTAGATTAGATATTAGGAAGAGATTATTCATTATGAGGGTGGTGAGGCCGTGGCACAGGTCTCCCAGAGCAGCTGTGGCTGCCCCTTCCCTGGCAGTGTTCAAGGCCTCATTGGACAAGGCTTTGAGTAACCTGGTGTAGTGGAAGGTGTTCCTGCTCATGGCACGGAGTTGGAATAGAATTAACTTTAAGGTCCCTTCCAAAGCAAACCATTCTACGATTCTGTGATGCTTATTCAAGGAATATTTCTGAATATGGGCTTTTACAAAAGATACATCAACAATACCATTTTATCATTACCATTTCAATTCTATAAAGCTGAGAGTGCATGGAGAAATTTTTCTTTTTGCTACTCACTTTGTTGTCAGTTTGAAATAGAATGCTCAGAACACACCAAGTCTGTTTAAAGGGAGGCTTTAATTCTGGAAAGGGTGCTTGGTGGTGAATTATCAAACACACCTACAAGGATCCTTCATCTGATACTTATACATAAAGGTTACAAAGCTTCACCTCACTGATATTATTCCGCCTACCTAATACATATCCCTTGCAATGAATGATCAAAATCCTCTGTGCCTGCCTGGGATATTGTGCTGAGCAAGCAATGTCTTCTACATCACTAATGTCCAACTCATCCCTTCAATATGCTATCATCAAGGGGGTCTGTTGGAGATTATGCATAATTACAGGCCTACAAGTATTGCTGTTTGACATCAGGAAAGTGTAATGTGAGGCAGCAGAATGACAGGTAGTGAGGAAGGAGTTTTGTTTTCTCAACAGGTAATGTGTCACCCACTAATACCAAAGCTCTAGTCACAACATGGAAGATGTCTGTTAAGGATAGGCAACTCAGTTGGACAGGTAACATACCTCTAGGGATTGCCCCATATAAAACATAAATACTGTCTCTTGTAACATTGTAGAATATTTTCATCACTTGCCAAGTTACAGATTGTTGCAAATAGAACTGTTTCAGTTCTGTTCCTCAACTTCTGCTTCCTGGGAACTTTCGAAATTCACCTGGATGAAACCCTGAGCAACCTAATGCTGAAATTAGCCCTACTCTGATGGGAGACCTTACCAGGTAAGCTACTAACCTGCCAGGTTCCCTCTGACCTGCATCCTTCTTGAGATGCAGTTATTGCTTGAGGTGCAGTACACAGATAGTCAACAGACATACCACAGGACGGGTTCATCACCAAAGTAAGAATATTTCCTTCTTCATCTTTTCTGTCCAACAAAGCAATATATGTTAAAAGTAAGCATATAAAAAGTAATCAGATGGATTTCAGTTCCAAGCAGTTCAGGCAGCATATATGACTAGTGTTCACAGCTAGACTCCCGTTTTGAACTCCTTCCAAGAGCAAAGTTAGCAAGTGCTTTTTAGAGTCTCTAAGAAACAATTCCCAAATGTACAACCCTGAGTACTCAAACGCTACTGCACCCAGAATTCAGTGCTATTGATGAATACAATAAAACAAATTTCTAAATGAAAATAATATATCTCATGCTAGTGTGTTTATTACAAATGCTTACAGCAGTATGCAGGCAACAGAACATAAAGAAGTATTCATTAAGGTTTCAGTTTTGCAAGCTATTAAATACTCTGTCCTGATCAGGCAAAACCCTTTGGTATGATACTAGAAGACTACAGTACATGCATTTAAATGTAAAAGCATCTCAAAATAACTTACAAAAAAAAAAGATCTCACTCAACTATTGTAAATTCGTGTTGTTTGCACACATCAGGACTAATTCGAGCTAGGTCAGTAATGTAACACTAATCATAACACAATGTAAGATCAAAAATCCCCTATTAAAGGAACAAAATATTTGCATTTGTTACAAGCTCAAGCAAACTTGTTTTCTCACTTCAAAACTGATGATTTATAGCAAAGGTCTTGATACTTGTAAATTAAGAATTGGATTTGCTTGTCCAGTTTCAAGGTTTTCAATCACACAGTAAAACACAGCACTACACCAGAACAGGGCAATGTGAGTAATTATTAATTGATATATAAAATATTTCTAATACCACAAAGAAAGAAAATACAGAAAATGCTTCCAAATGCCTAGTATACTTGTGAGAGTCTCAAGATATGGAAAAAATATACAAGACTATGGTGACAAAGTAAAACATGACTAAAGCATTAAATATATTCTCCACACTATCATTTTTATATCAGCATCTAATTTCAACAATAAAACCCGTTGTTGCTTTTCTCCTTCATAAACACACAACCTGATCTCCTAAGGAGTTTGTAAATTATTATTTATAATGCTCACTTCTGAAATTTTAAGAAAACAGTGTTAATACTTTCACTTTAATAGAGAGGTCAGTCCTCGTATTTTCCATCTGTTAACTGCCTCAACTATTTATGAGCATTTTAATCTGTAAATAGAGGAATTAACAGGGGTAATCATTACCCCACATTAAGGATTGATTCTTCCTTGCTAGCTCCATTTTCCACTTAGGCATTCTTTAAAACTCCTTTTCCTTGTTTTCTTACCCCTATCCATCCACTACTTCACAATTGTATTTTTAATGTCTTCTTTTTTTTTTTTTAATAATCTACAGCACTAAAAATTTAGGAAAGGTTATGTAAAAACTCTAAAAATTGTACATACATGAAGATTACAGAAATTACTAAAGGTCAAGAAGAACACAAGAGAATATGAAGTTCAGTAAAACTTTACAATATTTACATCTGCTCACTAAGTAAAAAGGCTTTTAGAAAAGTACATTTTGAAGAGCTGAGCATCCCCACATTAAGCATCATAACATTTTTAAACAATTCTACCTACATTAATTATCCCCACTGTTTCTTTCTGATATGCGTATTTCATTACTATTTACATTGCCATTACTATGACTGAACTGTATCTTGCCAACTGGAAACAAACACTCTGAGTCCTAGGTGAGCTGCAAGTGCTCCACATTATTCAGAGGAAATATGACAAATGCTTTGCCCTTAACAGGAATAATAAACTCCCTGCTATACAATACACTCCCAGCTCCTTTAGCAGGATTTGGGGAAGGAAAAATCCTTTTCTACCTTCCCTTGGGTACCTGCTCCCACAAATCTGAATGCCTGTTCTGGAGGAACATCCTTTTCCACACTGGTATACAGTAACACAAAAGCAGTAGTACCCAGGAACAGAACTTTCAGACTCTTCAGACAAAAAGAGTTGGGAATAAACAGTACAATTCTTCATCCCATTCTCAGGCAAGCAGTCATATCACATTCAAGAGGACTGTTTATGTAAGACCAGTGTTTAGTGGGAACATATATTATAGACTTAGGCCCAAAATAATTCGCTAGAACTATAGGATAACCTTATAAATTGGATTATTACAGAAAGACAGTTAATTCCATAAATAGCAGAACTCTGTAAAAACTTTACCTGGGAGTATGAAGCCTCAAAAAACTGCCTCTCTGCCCAGCATTTTGCTTGTATTCAAGATAACACTACAGCTACACATTTTTTTCCCAGAAGGTAAATTGTAGTTATAAAGGCGTAAACAGCTCCATGTGCTTGAATGAAAACATTTTTACAGTTGAGATTCAACAACAACCTCCTCCCACACCAGAGTCCAACATCTACAGTACTGTTCCAAGTCCAGTGTTTGTGGCCTTCCTGCCACTATTTTATTGCTGCAATAAACTGTGGGAATCAGAGGGAGAGATAGTAACCAAGAGAAGGATGTCCAACATGTAAGGATGTTGGTTATGCCTCATGCACTCAATACCTCACACTGCCTCTCAGTTTTAAAATACCCAAGATTATGAAATTCCCACAAAGTCCTTCAAGATAGTGCTGGTATTACATTATCAGAAAGCTACTCCAACTAGCATACTTTAAATTAATCTCACAATCTCTGGACAATTTATGGTCCACAAAAATGTATAGTTTATCCCAGCTGTCCTCATCCTGCTCCCCCCTTAAAGGCCTCATGATTCATTTCACACAGTAAAGATAACTGGGGCACTGTTTTATTGGTGTATATTTAAAAGAAATCGTAAACTTAAGCGTATAACATGAAGCTGGGGTGATGCAGTGGACCAGGGCTCAGGAAAGACACCTTAGCCCTTACCTGAGAGTCCCTGAGGAAACCCCGTCCCTTCCTCTCCTTCTCGTGGTGCTACTGTGGAAGGAAGAACAAGAAACCACCCCAGCCTCACTAGCACCACTTGGACTACCCTAATTAATCCTGACAAGATTAATCAATTAATTCTTATAGAATCCTCACTTAATTGCTATGAGGAGGAATTTACCTTCCCCTTTGTTGGGCACCCGCAGCACTGCTACCTCGTGAAGAGGCTTCCACAGGGCCCCGGCTGCGCTTCGCCTCCGGGGCTCTCTGCGGGGACACGGCCATGGAGAAGGGAGAGGAAAAGGGAGAGGAGGAGAAGGAGGTTGTTCCGCAGACGAAGCAGGCGGTGGTGGCAGCAGCACTTCAGGTAAAGGCGGTACGAAGCCGACCGCCCCTCCCGCTGAGGCGAACCGAGGTGAGGCGATCCCGGCCCCGCCCGCCCAGCCAGTCCTGCCGCGTCAGGCGGCCGCGGCCCCGCAGGCCCCGCCCCGGCGGCCCTGCTCGGCTGGTTCCACAAGTTTTTGACAGTTTGTCAGCGGCGGAGGAAGGAGCTCGGTCTGTCGCGGCAGCCCTGGGCTGGGGCCGAAGCGCTCTCCGGAGGACGAAGCTCTTCCCAGCGGCCGCCTCCCGCAGTCACCATGTCCCGGGACCCCGAGGAGGTGAACAAGCTGACGGAGAGTACCTACAAAGTGAGTGCGGGCCGGGGAGGGGCTGCCTGCCGCTGCCTTGGCTGGGAAGACGACGGCCACCTTTGCCCCCGCTGGCCGGCTCCGGTGTCGGCTGAGGCGGGGGCCGGCGGGAGGGTGCAGCGCAGCCTCGGCTCCTCACGCAGGAGCAGAGCGAACTTCTTTTTTTCCTCTTTCCTTTCCCTGTGTGCGCTCTCGCCCGCCCCAGTGTGTCAAAGGCGGTTCGGTGCTCGCTCGTAAGTATGCCGGAGGAGCCCGGGACTGAGGCAGTGGGAGACTCGGTCCCCCTCGCGCCGTTTGGTCCTGCCCGCGGCCGCAGAGGCAAGAGAGACAGCTTCGGACAAGGCGGGCTTTCAGGCTGGATTCTCTCTCACTGCGGGCACAGTTCTCCAGCGAGTCATAGTGCCCGCAGTGTGCTTTGATGATAAAGTGGTTTGGAGATCTTGGTGCTTGTGGTCCTCTGCTTGAACCGTTTCTTCGTACGGGCCAGAGCCGTAAAAACAGTTTAGCGCTGACTTCAGTTGCTTGCCTGGGTCCCGAGTTGATAATCAGATTTCTAAAGGTACGCCCTAGCATTGCCTCATAGCACCGATGGGTGAGGGTAGCCCAGTTTATGCCAGCGAACATGTAAACTTTACAAAAGGCCTCGCTATTTGTAGGGTTAAAAATATTTTGCATATGGGCAGTAGCTGCTTATTAAACTTTCTATAAACTCAGCCCTTCCAAAACACACCAATTCTAATTGGGCAAAGTTCCCTTAAGAACCATCCTTTCGGCAAAGTGGCAATGGCAGTGGTGGATCTGTAATCTTCATTCTGCGCTGTGTGTTGTACTAGAGAAAGCACTTATATTTGCAAATGCATTTACTCATGCAAATGAACTTAAAGCTGCAGTGCATTCGCAGCTTTGAGCCCAAAGGAGAGCTTTCTGGGGGATTGTTCTATTTTACAATTAAATCTTACTGGTCTACTAATGAATGTTTTCATGTTTCTGAAGATGTTGCCATTTAAAGGTCTCTAAAAGTATTTTGCTGTTAGTTTTGTTGTTCTCCAACACCTTTAAGGTAACTTCACTCCTTCAAGTAGTTCAGTTATATTGGTGTCATGTATTTGCTAGTTACTTTCTGTGGATTTAAATATCAGATTCATGCAAGACTATTGGGAAAAAAAAAAACGAGATTACTTGCTTATAGGTCTTGTCCTCTCTATTTGATGCAGGTCATCTTAAACGGTCTGGTGATTTGTGGTATCAGTTACATTCATGGCAAGGCCATAAGCAAATATAAATTCATCTTGCTCAGAAGAACATCCTGTAAATACAGGCTCATAGGAGAGAAATGTGCAAAGTTGATAGTTCAGGGCTGTGCCGACAAAGGAATGTCCTACCCTGCCTATTGACTTCCAGAATGTAGCTAAAACAGCTTTACAGAGGAGAGGAAAGAAAATCTCCTGTGTGATGTAACAGGTATAATATAAAATAGGCTTGAAAGGGTGACAGACCTCCAAATAAGCAAAACCTTCCCGGTTTTTCAGTACTCATTTCCTGAGAAAGTTTACCCTTTTGTTGTTTTTGTTTGTTTGTTTTTAACTAATTCAAGGAGATCTGTAAAACTGAAATTACCATCAAAACCCCAGTAATCCAAAGTTAATGTTGACAGTGTGATGAAATGTCTTCCATGTGGGTATTTTGAGCGATCTGGTGCATTGCATCACATAGCTCATACTCACAGGCCTGGAAACCCTCCTGCTGTGCCCTCATTAAAAGTTGAAACTTTATCCAGATAAGGTATAAAGGCTGCTTCAGGCAGAGAATGGATTCTCGGTCTACTTTAAAGAAGTTATTTCTATATCGAAGTTGAAATCTTGAAAATAGCCCTTCACTTCTTAAGGGCAGGGAGCACTACTCTGTATTTGGCATTTGCAGTGACTAATCACAGCTCCCTCATCTAAAACAAATGAACACCTCTTTGTGCTGTGCTTTAGCTGCAAGGTGAGTGTGCTCTCCTTTGCTTAATAATGCACATGGAACTTCTGCTCTTACTGTTTGCCATCGTAGCAATCCAGCACTTAAAACACCATGCTGGTAATGATAAAATCAGGAGCAGTGTTTGTGTTTTCCCTACCAGTAAGAAGGGCTTGGTATGGGGAAACCAATGTGGTGTAGCAATGGCATCTGTGTGCTGCAGGACCAAACACAGGCTTCTGACTTCTCAAAAACACAATTAAAAAAAAATTTGGGTGACCTGGAAAAATATTAGAGACTGAATTTGAATGCCATGCTAGTCTGCGTTTTTTACTTTCTCACAGTGCTAATCCATTGGATTTATTACACATTCTACATAGTAACCCATGTTATGCAAGACTTCAGAATAGACTTACAGAAGTCATCGGGCAGCTAAGTAATGACCTGGTATTTTTTACCTTGTTCATCCTTTTCATTGGCAACAACATTGGAAAGTGAATACCTCAACATTTTATTTTTATTTTTTTTTGTTAACCTGACTAAATAAACAAATAATCCACAAATATATGTGTGCACACACACAAAAATCAAGGCTGACATTTACCCTTTATGTAATACCTGAAGAATCACTTTAATGCATGATAGGAATGGCACGTGCAAAATGAAGCCAAAGGGTGTGGAAGCCTGTGACTAAAGAGGGCCACAGCCTCCCTTTTACCAAGGAACTGCTGAGGGGTTCGCTGGTATGACACTGCCCTGCCCTTGAACTCACTGCAGCCATGTGGTGTGCTCTGGAGGGACGTTGTATGAACCCCTCATACAATTCGTAACCCCAGGAAAGATGTTACCTGTTGGTGTGTCATTGCAGCTCATACAGCTTCGTTTTGTCTGCTGTATGTGGGGGAGAACTACTTGGCATCCAACTGTGATACACGCAGTGCAGGGGAAAGGGGACAAAGCAGGAAAGTACTGAGTTACAGACCTGTCATTCTGTCTATGTGGTCAAAGGGCTAGGCAGACAGCTCCCCTATTGCTCCTGTGGTTTGAGGTTTCCGGAGCACTTGATAATAGCGGGATAGCTGTACTTCACTGGTGCTGGTAATCTTGGATTTTGAAGATTTATTTAATTCAGGTAGATCTTACCCAGAAATTTTGATTGTCAACCAAAGTGTAATTAGAAAAAAAAAAATGGGGTGCATCAAAACAACCTTTATTCAGTGGAATGCTGTGTTCTCCTGAGGGGTATTGTTTTATCATGAAAATATATCTGATAATTAATATATCTGATAAGTTAATTTTAAAGTCCCAAATCCATGTCCCTGTGTTTTTAAAAAGACTTGCAATGAGATTAAACTACCAGACTTATTTACCAAAATTAAAATCACTTGTGGTCCTAGCACGTGCTGCAGTAAGGCTGTTATTTTGCATCACTGAAACGTAAATCTGACATTGGGGAAGTGGAGCCTCTGGGAGTCCATGTGTCCAGTTCTATCTTAGTGCAAATTATCTCTTGACCTTACTTACAGTTATACCTATTTAGAGTCTATCCTGGGTTGCATGTTCATAACCTGAAAAAGTTTGTATTTGAAAAGCACTGACGGATGATTAATTGCACTATTAAGCAAGAAATGTTCTGTCAAGGTGACTAAGAATTAGTCATAAGAATCAGTCTTTTTGAATAAACACTGGCATCCTGATCTTTTCTTTTTCATTCTGTTAAACCTGTTTTAAAACAATATTAAGCTAACTTACAGCTGAGAGAGCTTAACATGAGATGTGTTGAGAGGTTAATCGCACCCTTCTGAAAACTGTATTGTGGATTTCAAAGCTAAAGGAGGAAATGAAATGCAATAATGTATAAAACACTCCAAGGACAATAGAGCACAATATGTTTTACCTTCTACATGGCTCTTCAGATCTTCTCAAGTGGGCTTTCAGACATAGACACTGAAGACTTTTTCCAAAAACTTAATTTTACTGTTTTCCAAGTTGAGGGATAACAATTTAAATAATTAGTAGCTATACAAAAGTTAGCGCTATATATATATATATACATTGATGATAATATGAGTAATGTTAGACATCAAGATCTACTTTTTCAGTGCCAGTTTTGTAGTTTCAGATTTCCACCCAACTACATTGTTATCCACTCTTGCAAAAGTGCCTGCAGGATGTAAACTGGAAGCTACAGGGAGCCTATGCATTGTTTAGTTGTACCCATACCTGCTGAGCTATTGTTCTGTGAGGTGTGTCTTTAAGTAAAAAGCAAAGCTGAGCATTTACAGGAAGGCACTTTTACAATGGATGTCATTTGTTTTGAAGATTAATGTTGTTTATATCACTATCAGGAACTGCAGAAGATATAATACCTACACACGAGTGGAAATACAAGGCTTCAGTCAGCTCCTTTCTACCAGGCTGGTTAACGCACATTGGCTTCATGTGGTGAAAGGCATATAGCAACTCTTATACCGGATTATATGAGGATTTAATGACTCAGATGACCAGAGCAGGTTTATCTTACGAGCTTTCCTGGAAGGTCACTTTTGCCAACTCTAGAATTCTCTACATAAAAAGATGTTTCCTGTTGCCTGTTTTGAGAGTGTTTCCCTTTATTTCCATTCATCCTAAATAATAGAAAGCTATAGGAGCTGATCATGTGCCTCCTCTTCTCTTCTGCTAAATTATTCTGTTCATGCAAGGTAGTGTGTCACTAGAATATAGGACACTTCATCGGCAATTAGGAAGCTGAGTGTGTGTCACTCACTGCACAGACAAATGATGTCTTGTAAACCATTGTCTCTCCTAGGCTTTTTTTTTTTTTTTTGCTTTGTGATGTCTATTTGGGTTAAGATAAAAGTTTCATTCCCATGGCATTGCAGAGCGTGGCGCAAAACACACTGTGATGTTTTATGAGACTTTTGATAATTTTATATTAGTGGTTGTCTTGATCAGAAGTTCTTTGTTCCTCTGTCTCTGCTTTTTTTTTTTTTTTTTGAGGTTTGGCTTGCTTT
>NDXB01016377.1:31548-51091 GCA_002631895.1 Agapornis roseicollis
TTTTTTTTTTTTTTTATTTAGCTAGGAATTGTTCCCTGCAATTATAAAACCTCTTTTAGAGATACTGTATTGGGAAAGTGTGGCCTTCTTCAGGGTCAGGCCTCTGCCACTGCTTTCTGTCCATCTTAAACTGGTACTGCAGAAAAATATTTTCTTCTTAAGGAAAACAGCAGCTCTGGATTTCTTCCAGCATATGCTCTCTGACAGCATACTTGAATTAGCAATAAGGAAAGGCAATGAGCATTGGGAAAGGCAGGATAAGGTGGTTACGAGTCTGTGAGAGATCATTTGCATTTTCCTGAAAAAGTCTCCATAGTTCTGAAGCTGGGCTACAATACTGAACTATTTAGCAAAGAAAAGTGATACACCCCCGATGGCTGTGATCTCTGCTTAAAAGGAAAAGAGAATTTACTGGACATTGTAGTATTTAAAAATACTTGGATCCAGCTAAGTAGTGTCAGATGCGTAAAGACTAGATCAGGCCTTACTGTGGTTTTGCTTACTTGTGGACCCTGTTAACCCCAGTGAAGTCCCTGTAGGTGCAGCCCACTGTGGAGTGATCTCTTCTGTGAGTTTCTTTAGACTTGCCGTAAGACATGTTACAGACCACTAGCAGCTCCATTATGCATAATACTTACACTTACCTTTGCCAAAGCTTTGTGATATGCATACGAGCTGCTTTTCTGTATTGTGTTCTCCCGAGCATCAAGTGAGCTGACACAGTAGCTTGTTCTAGAAGAGCTGCAGAGTAAAGGTGACTGGTGAGGAAGCAGAGGAACAAGCAATTTCAGTATCTTTATGTGTGCATGTTATCTGGAACATTTCTGTAACTTTTTGCTTTTCCCTTGCTTAAAATTGTAAGGCCTCTTCCTGCATCCTGTGTTAATTGAAACCAATAGCAACATTCCCACAGATGTCAGTAGGAGATCATTATAGGCGTTTTTTGGTACTTAAGACATTATCTGTGCTCTTTCCAATGAATTAGGTAAACCAGCAGTGTCAAAGTTTAAACCATTTGAGAATGCTTTAATATTTGAGGACAAATTGAGGTACTGTGATCTGATGGGGACTTTCAGCATTTATGTCTTCTGACAACCTGAAAATGTAAATGTTTTCATTTCAGTAACAAAAAATCGCAACATTCAAACTAATGCTTGAAACAAATCTGTTTAAAAACAAAGGAGCCCCTTCCCTCCATGGTTTACCAATGTAACCACCATCGAGACAATCTGGCTTATGGATGGCAAGACTTCATGATAGTCTGAAATCCACAGTGTTGTATTATCTGCAGCAGAAATGGTGGCAAAGCATAGCTGCCAAGTAACTTTCTTTGACTTATTTTAAATGTACATGGCTCCTCTATTAGTTCTGTGTTTTGCCCATCAGGTACTTTTTGACTGCAAAAAGGTGTTAGCACTGTGATTCCTCCCTTTCCCTTTTCTCTGATAGCTAACATATCAAGCTGTAACTTTGGCAGATACGGCGCATAGTAAAATTAGCGTTCTGAATAATGAACAGGGGAATTAGGCAGGAACCAGGTTTCAGATCTTTCCTGTAGCAACTTCACCTTTAGCAGTGACAAATGAAATATATTATTCTATATTCAGTCGTGTTGAATTAAGGTTCTTACACTTCATTACAAAAAGACTACAAGGCTCAGATGGCTAAACCCAACATTCTTTAGAATTTATGGAGGATCTTTACAGGCACGTTGCACTGTCACCTTACAGTTCAAACCCAAACCTGCTGGGTGACCTGGAGTGTATTTACTGCCAAGTGTGATGTAAAGATTTGTATCAAAAACACAGTCAAGCCTTCCTTCTCATAAGGAAATATATAACATGGTCTTCCGGTAATGAAACAGTAAAATGGGTACCAACCCCCATAGCAGGATAGAAACAGAAATGGAAAAGAAATGGGAGAAAGTAGAGGGTAAAATGCATAAAGGGAAAAGAAGTAGTGGGGCAAAAAATCAAGCAGAAATACCAGAAAGTGTTTTTCTTCTGTGATATGAGATTGGAGCAGAAGAAGGAAATAAGAATTTAATGAAATCTGGATATTCCAGCTGATTTGGAGCTTTTGTACTAAGTATCTGTATCTTTCAAGTCTGGTTGAAGCTCTCTGAATGATTTTAATACAGAATAACTTAATGTAAGTTGAGGAAGTAGAAGAATATACTGCATTCATAACATCCTTATGAATAAGGGATAAGTTGATTTAGGTCAACATTTCTTCTAGTTTTTTGTATTTTCCTAAATTTGTAAGCTTGTAGTTCCTCAGACTTGGCTATGAGCATTGAAAAACATAACCTGAATTCATGTGGTTCAGGTTATTCTGCAATATGGAATTTGCATATTCTTCTTTCCTAGACACCTTTTGTAAATCCCACTAGGAAGAGAGGACAGGAAACAAGAAACTATGTATAAAAATGGTAACTTTTCATAATATTCGGATTTCAGCATACCACATCAGCATAGTAAAATCTGGGGGTTCAGTAATTTCATGTAGATCCTATACCACTGATACAGTGTTAAAACAGTAACTTCCATTTTGTGTTGCTAATCTATTATTTTCTTGCCTGAGCTATTGGCCTATGAGGCTTTGTTGTACTGATTCTTAGTAGCTACAATTGTAATAAAGTTTCTTCTAGTAACATTGGCTTTGCCGCCTTCACTTACTCAAGGAATCAGGAAGTTGCTCACTCAATGAGTACTGCTTCTCATATCCTCCCAACTATCCCCTTTAACACCTGCCAGTTATTGTAGTTACAGCTCATTATATTGTGGGTGTAAAGTCCCAGTTTGTTTTGTGGCAACTGTATCTATAGCAGTCACCACAGTTATATTGTGGGCCTGTATGTAGAGTTTATTGCTATTGTATATTATTCATTGTATATTATTCATTGCTTGTCAAACTATAAAAAGTCAAATTGTAAGAAAAATATCACATTGGGTGGTCTTGCCAAATGGAAGAAAAGTGCAAGTTCAGCATGTTCAAAGGAAAATCAGAGAAGACAAAATCTCTTCCCTAATCTAACCAAGACTGGTAATTTGTTTAAAGGTTACTCTGATCTAGGCTTAATGTTTTTCATAGTCTCATTCTTTTCAAGCTTACCTGGAAACAGATATGCAAAAGCTTATACTCCTCTGCAGTCTGGAATTTAAGAATGTGGGAAAAAACTGTGTTCTTTTCAGGAGCAATTTTCTGTTTAAAAACTACTAGGAGTAACCTAAAGAAGCATGTATTGGACTAAGATTGCTCTCTTTTGTGGTAGTTGCGAGATAGGGAGAGGTGGGTAGAAAAAAACCCAGAAACTTCTAGTGGTGCACAGAGTAAGTGTAATTTTTGCTGCCAGAGGATGAGCCCTGAACTGGATGTTCCTCTCCTGCACAGAAGAAAGGACTGTTCTTCAGGTCTAAAAGACATCTTTGACCACGTTGTGAAATGCAGGTTTGCTCACAAAGTGGTGTAATTGTAAAGGTCTCCACAGTTTTGTCATGCTTTGTCAAATACAGAAAATCTCTATTGTGAAGTGACATAGTAAATACCCATAGTGATCCTATAACTATAGTAATACTACAGTATGGATAACCAGGAGTAGGGGTTCTCCATATGCACATTTTCTTTTCTGAGATCCCTTATACTTCCCTGCAGTTAACCAAATGTCTGTAGTTCCTGGGGTAACTGCATAGTAGTTTGAGAATCAAGGCTGATAAACCATCAGTGAGGTAAGAGAATAAGCTAAGGATTAGTGGCTAGGCCTGCAAAGTTAGCATTTCTTACGAATCTGTGTGAGTAAGCTGGTAAGTTAGAACTCTTGTGTAACTTCTAACAGGATCATGGATATACTTTGTAACTGTTTCCTAGCCTTTTTTTAAAAGCAAACTAACAATTAGCATTTTGATAATAATGTAAATTTAATGCTAATATAATCAGTTGCATGAAGTTCAATCTATAGAATTCTAGCTGTTTGGGTTCTTTTTTCAAGTGATAACCAGTTCATTTTACATTTGCAACTAAGAGAAGCCCTTTGGACTGTTCTCTCTCCTCATCTCCATTTGCAGAAATGAGAGATTTTCTGTCAGAAACTGATCTTTAAGTGGCCAACTCAGAAAAATTTTTGCAACTGAACTGGAAAATTCTTTTGCTACAAAGAACAAATCTCCTTGCTGAACAGTTTCTGACCAGACTAAGGTGATACCTGTCCTTTTAAAACACTCTCCTGCAAGTATTTGTCATTCAAAACTATTTCATTCCCGATTGATAAGGAAAATTGTTACTTGAGCAGGTGCTTTCCAAAGCTATAGCATTCTCTTGATACTTCTGTGGTACAGTACTTGTCACTCTCACTACTGACAAAGCCAAGCAGAAAAAGAGAAAAGTCCATTGTTTAAGGTGAATGTAGCTAGTTGCACTTCAATTAAAAGATAAAGGGGAGGCAGGGGGGAGGTGGAGTTGTTGGCTTACTTTAGCATATAAATTGACCCTTTCAGCTGGAATCCTATCTCACTTGTGTTAGAAAGATGACACCTCGCACCCTTCCCTTCACAGGCTCATTTAAACTAAAGAAAAAAGAGATCTGACATCTTGTCTCCTGGTATTTACTGCAGCAGCAGTGCTGTCTCTTCTATAGTATAAATGTTCTGCTTTTGGAATAGATTCTGTTGGCTGGAAGGAGAAGTGAAGTGTGCCAGCAACTACAGAACCCCTTTAGCACTTCATCTGATGCAAACTTCTGGGAAACCAACTTAGAGGCTGCAGTTTAAGTAGCTAGAATCAGGCCAGCTTTTCCTTGGAAGGAGATGAGCCAGCCTTCATAGATACATTTTTACTGATGAAAACAGTAGCTGGATTAGTGGAAACTTCCTGCTATTTATAGATTTACTTTTCAAGGTCATATATAAGGTTAAAGCAAGCCAAAAATCATACTGACTTTTTTTCTCTCTCGAGTCACAGCTGTGGGGTATGAAGTTTGGTATTCTGCATGTAAACTTTCGATAAAAGTCTGCTGGCAGAAACTTCAGTCTTAGATTCTTAAATATGAACAGCGTAACTCCACATCTAATAATTTTCCTGAACATCTATTGCAGACCTATTGGAAGCTGTATATAGTCACTGATTTAAAAATCAGTTTAACTATGCAGATATTCATAAGCATGTGCCCTGCAAATGGCCTGGCGAAAGCTCCTGCAAGCCAGTGTTGTGAACGGTGAAGAATACTTGGCACCGTGCTATTAACAGACCAAAAAGAAAGGCAAGAAACACCGATTACCACATTGAAATACAGAACCATAACTTAAAAAGGAACAGAAATTACAAAGCAATAAATCAGCGAGAAAGGTTGCTGCAAAACATGTCTGGGACAATGAGTGTGATCAGGCAGCATCACACAATGAAGCTGAACAGACAGTTGTTAGCTTAAGGGTTTCTGTTTGTAGTTAGGTTCTATAATCTTTCCTTGGTAAAATATAAAATGGGAATGATCCTACCAAAAGATAGAATAAACAAGAGGTGGGCTTGTTGCTAAACATAAAGTATGTAAATGCTTAAAATTGGATATTGCAGCTTGTTCTAATAGGACTACCCCAAACAAAAGTTTGTTCTGGAAACAATCATGTTGTTGTAGCTCCTGTTATGAAGACTTCCAGATAAGCTGGAAATTTTTGGTTCTAGAAATGGCTGAAGGGAGGAATAGAATATGAAAATCTGCAAGGCTCTTTTTTAGGAACAACTGCAGTAGCACCAGGGAAAGAAAATACAACAGATATTCATAGGACTTCAGTAATATTTTTCCAGTTATTTTTTCAGATCAAATTCTAGATAATTGGTCATATTTCAATCACATGAGTCTCATACATAGTGAAGACATCTGTCATCTTGCAGTGGAAACCCTGGAAAGGATGCCCTGACCTTCCCTGAGGTGTACATACAGTGTCTTCTAGACTGTGGGTAGTGTATGACTAAAAAAAGAGTAATTTGGAAGTGTGAGCACTGGCGTTCTGTGTGCACGGGGCAGGGGGGTGGGGAGGGGGTTTGCTGTAGCTCTTCAAACTCACCGAGAGGTAGCAGAGGCCTAAGGTGGTGGGGGCACTACAGAACTTAGTCCTGCAGGCAGGAGGCCCTTCTCACAGCTCATGCTTAGCAATCATAGTTTTTCTCTACCTCCACTCCCAGGTACGTCTGTTGGGAAAGAAACAGGCCTGAGAGCCTGTGTGGAGAAAGTACACTGAGTTGTCTTATCAGTGAGAGAAACAGATGGAAAATGGAACGTAAATTAAAACATTGCAAAGCAAATGACATCATATCTGTAACTAGCTCGTAGGTCCCTTAACTCGAGTTCTAACTGTATTTTGTATGCACAGTCAGCACTTCCTCAGGAGTTACTTCTCAACAACAAAAATCCAGTATCAGTTGTAGATGTCGTGAATGCAAGGGGGGGAACCAGACCCACTTGTCTTGGACTGCTGAGACAGATTTTGTCAAAGCTTCTGGCTTGATTTGAGTGTGGATATTTTTTTCCTTTTGGACACTGCTCAGACTATACTACTCCATGGCAGTTTCACAATGCTGTAATAAAAGTTGCAGTGATTCCTTGCATTTTACTGAGTTTCATAAGGATAACTTAAATATTTCTTCTCTCCAGTACAGGAAACCCATTGCCAACTTCAGGTTTTGCTGTTTAGTGTGATTTGTTTGTTCCAGTCCTGCGGAAACAGAGATAAGCTCTGTTGTATGATCTTCCTGAACTAATCTGCCTAAAGCCAGCCAGGGCTTCATATATGCAAGTTCAGGCTTGTGGTTGTATTGTAACTTACTTTCTGGTACCTGACTTGTCTAAGAATTACAAGTCACTTGTTTAACACTCTTGCAGCTGAAGTATGAAAAGCTATTGTATATAAGCCATACAAGGCCCTATAAAAGATCAGTCGCAGACACACATACCTTAATATATTGTGGTTTTATATGTTTGGGTAAAACAAAGAAATGCCTGCAGCAGTCTTTGTATTAGTAACAGCATAACAGGTGGAAAAACAAGTTTGCAATTTTTCATGCATTATTTATGTGGCATATGCTTTTCCTTTCCTCTTTTTAACATTAAAATTTAGTTACTCTGCTTACCCATCATCTGAAACAAGATGAATATTTCATGTTAATTAACATCTGTTCAGTGATATGGTAAGTTTAAAAAAATCTAATCTGAATCTTGTTGACTAAGAGATCAAAACAGCTTGGGAAAGAGGGGAATTAGGCTAAAACTGTAATGAAGTCACATTCCTCTTTAAAATAATGTAAGGTAATGTTTCTGTTCTGTTTAAAATTGTGAAATAGGAACATCACACCAAGAACAAACTCAGAGTAACTGGAAATTGTAATGGTCCTGATAGTCTCTTAAATATTCACTCTTGTGAAGTCTGATGTGGGAACAGCTAATTGATGAACAGTTCACTGCCCACTTAAGAGCATGTAGTGCAGAGTGTGAATTTTATAGTACCTTTTAAAATCACTTGTGTCAATCTGAAAGAATTTGGCATTAATTTTAGGCTAAGTAAAGTATATTTAAAAAGCAAGTTGATCCTTGGGATTAACTCAATATGGCTTTTTTTTTTATAAACAGTCCTAGACTCTCTGAGGAGCTCTTTGTATCTTTTAATACTTAAATATTCCAAAGCTTTAAAGAACAATCAGATTTTTAATTGTTTCATGTATTGGGCAAGTACTTCATTTTACCGTCTTACACTATTTACTTCCACGTGATCATCAACAAAGACAAGGAAATAATTATTACAGAATTTTGATCCTGAACTACAAAAGAAAATGCTATCATAAATAAGAGGTGCTGGGCTACTGCAGTGGAAGTGAACTGTGATTTGTCCCTTCACTGTATGTCTGATTATGAAATAGGGAAAGGATTTTAGAATGGCAGGATTCTTTGATTCTGTTCCTCATGCTGAGAGCAATGTGGTAACCTTAATAACAGGGAAGCGTTAATGACAGTATTGCCAAGTATGTGTTCTAGCAAATTTTATTCCAAATAGCATACAGCTAAGCTCCTGAGAATTGGTAGTTAGACCTTTTGGTTTACTCTGTAGAGACAGAAATTCATTTGGGGTAAAATCCTAGCCATCATCTTATAGCTGGTTCTAATATATTTTTCAAGCTGGATCCACAACATGGTAAGCCTGTGACTAGAAGACAGAGGTCCTTGAGGAGATGGAGGCCATGACTGAGCTGTCACCAGCAGTGCAATTTACCCAGTTGGCTGTATGGTTCTGCCTGGGTGTGAGAAACTTGCTAGGAGGGAGAGGAACCAGGAGAAAATAGCAATAGTAGCAGCGTGCTACTAGCCACCTTTATTTTCTGATTTTTCACTTGCTGCTGTTTGGCTCTGGTGCAGAGTGAACAGGCTGTCAGTGAGATACAGACAGGTGTCTGTATGCGTATACTATATAAGTACATGCAAATATATACATATCAAAATAAAGCAAATATTTTGGGAAGGACAGAATTTAATGTACAGCACTTGCTGTAAAATGATAAAAGGTCATTTTCTTCCAGTACAAGTATGTTGTACTTCCAAAGTAGTGTCTGCTGATTAAACCAGCTATGGACTCGAAGTATGGCTGGAAAGACATTATTTGGCTGGATAAAAACAGAAGCCATAGTCCTTCTTCCCTACCCTTAATTTTTTCAGCTTCAAGCAGATGAAGTCTTGGTTGTGGTCAAACATAGGTAAGAACAGTAGGCTAGAATATGTTTTTTCACTAGGGGGCCATATGAGGCACACAGGCAGTGAAGCCCTATGTGAAGGATGGAATAGAGCACTAGGAGTTCATCACCACCTAACACCATAGGTGCCTAACTCACAAAACTAGCAATAATATCTTGTACAGTTTGTGACTTACTTGTTTTGTCTGGACATCGAGGCAGGATACGTAGACTTGAGCATCTTCCAAGGTCTTAGAAACTTTGGAAGACTTGGTTATCTCTTCTATATCAATGAGATTGTGACATATCTGAAAAGATTTTAAATATTTAGAAGTAAAGGAACTTGTGGAAAAAGTTGTGATAAAACTGAGCTCTGGAGAAATTGAAACTTCTTAACTTTGAGCATTAAATCAGTTTCAGATATTTACCTGAATTATTGTGAGCTAACTTTAAATAAGAAATGATGCTTTTTTACACGTCCAATAATATCATGATGTTCAGTTTCATTTCTCATGGCTCATAATCAATATCACTTTGGGATTTTATTTTTACATGAATACATTGTGTCAGGCTTTTATTTCCTTTAACCCATGTTTAATCTGTTTTAAGTTAACTTACTTGCTTGTTGTATTGCAGAACCATCTCTGTTCACAGCCTTAGTGAGAACTCTGCATATTTTAAAGTAAAAATTGATCTGAGAATGCCATGTAGAATGTGAAGTTCTATTTGCTTCTGGTTTTGTTTTATTTACAGATTTGATTATTTATTTGCTGTTCTAGCAAAACATAACTATCTATGTGGAGCTGCTGCTTCAGGGCACTACATCTAGCACGTATAATGGACTTAAAATACGTTGTTATACTCTGAAATCTGTTCCCCTTTTCTCTTTTGTTATTCTTACTCTGAAATCTCTTCCCATTTTCTCTTTTATTATTCTTCCCCTTCACCTTCTGCAGTCACCTTCATAAAATGGCATTGAGTGGTCATGTGTCAATGCCACTTTATAAAATGAACTATAGGGAGATTTACTCCTTGCTTCCTATTTCATGCTCGTTCATGTGGTAAGGAAAAGCAGACTTGACCTCGTCCTATTGATTTATTTGCACATCAGTATTAATTCTATAGATTGTGGAGGGTTTGGGTTAGGTTTTTTTAAGCTTTCTGGACAAATTGTATTAGAAGCAAAGTACAGACAGAGCTTGCAAAGTTTTACATTATTTTGTCCTTCTTTATGATTTATTCTTTCACATTAAGTACTATTGAAGCTTTTCACCTTCTTTAAAACATCTGTTGCACAATTAAATCCTTCCTATGACAAAATGATAAATTTAACCCACTTGAGGCTTAACAGATGTTTTGTTCAGTCATTTATTTGTTATACTGTATTCCTTTGCAACTTTCTGTTTTACTGCCTTTCATGTACTACTGGTTTCAAAGGACTGTTTCCAACTTCCCCTTGTCGTCAATGCCTTTCTTTTGGTCAAAAGGTAACTTGCAAAATAGCATCTTGACAGAAACAGCACCTAGTAATATACTTGAACTACATTGTCTCCTTGTGGAGCTTTGATTTAGCCTTTCATTTTCCTGTTTAATGTATGTAATTTTTGGTTTCATCTCTAAGACATGAAGTTACTCAACCTGCCCTGAATGCAAAACAGGACAACAGGAGATAAATGAATGATATAATTAAGCACTCTGGCCGTTCCCAGACATCTAAGAAAGTCTCTGTCAAGAGACTTGAAATCTTTCAAACGTAACCTCCTCTAACTAAAACCAAACTGAGGTGTAGTTCAAGTTAATACTTCTATTGATTCTAATACAGCTATTCAGTAGTTTTCAAGTTTCAGTGATTTTGCTGGTAATTGTTAGTATTTGTTTCTTGATTGAGTTCCGGTTTTTTTACTAACTTGAACTAATTCTTCTAGTCTTCTGTTCCTAAGAACAGCCAACATAAGATAAAAGGGTAAATAAGCAGAACAATTACCCAGTGCAAACAGTGAGGCTGAAGTGCAACTGCTGCAGGAGTTCTGCATTCTGGTCTTACAATGAGTATTTTTGTTAGAAATTGCTTTCGTTGTTTTTCATCAGCTGCAAAGATGGTCCTTTAAGGATGGCTTCTTGCTCGTGGGATGCTGTGTATGGAAAAATAACTGTTACCCGTTTGGGGTTAGTAATTTTTATTTTTATTTGTAACAAATCCAACAGCATTCATGGAATTCTAGTCTTGTCTTATTTTCTTAATAGAAAATATAGGCACAACCAGCACTCTTAGTTAAGCCTAAAAATATTCCAGAGACTCCTGAAGTTTCAGCTTGAAAGATCTTTGTGCCTGTTCATTGAACCTATTTGAAACCAAAATAAATTTACCACGGGACTTGGTGTTACTGTTCATGGTCATAGTTCAGATTATAGCTGTGTTATGCAGCATGGTTTCAAGAACCATATAAGAGAAATGTTTGGGGTTTTTTCAAGTTATTTAAGATACTTGAGATGTTCTCCCATAATCCCTGTCTGAAAGAGATATTCTTCTCTTCCTTGTAGTGCACTTGAGGTAATAGCAAAATAACAAAGCAAGTATCTGTAAACATTAAAACTCTGTTTTTGTTTTCTTAACCAAATGTGGGAATAGTTGATGTGCCTTTGCGCTTCTAGTCACAAAGATTTCATGTTCAGGGTATGGGGGAATGGAAAGCAGAAAAAACATCTTTGAATGGCTGGTATTTTAATAGTTATGTTTATCATCAAGACCAGTGGTTTTGGCTTATTAATTTGCTGCATAATATAATGCCAAAGAACTGGTTCAAGTTTACAGCATGTCTGTCACAAACTGGACTGAAATGGCCTGTTATCATGAAGTCTGGTTATGTTACCCTGTTTGATAGGTTTGGGGGTTGCCAATAAATGATGACAAGGTTAATACCTGGTTATTGTATAGCATGAGCTCTCATGTATAAAACCTCACCATGAGCAGCTTGAATAGAGAGCAAAGTGGTTTTAGTTGATGTGAGAAATAGGTATTTGTCTTTACCTGAAGTATTTTCCTTTACCTTTTTACAGATTAATAATTAGTGAACACTAGAGCCTGACCTTAGGTTATGCTGTTAATAATCCAGAGTAACCCGCTGTCTTTATTAGAGCTATTCTGTTACATGTAGGCTAGGGGTTGTTTTGCTTTTCCTGAATTAGTCTTCTACAAAAACTTGGCTCCTTGTATAAATCTTCTTTGGGAGAAGGAAGGAAATGTGGCTAACCTGTTGTCTAAAACTAGCAATAAAATCCATGCTATATAAAAAAGGTGCTCTATTTATTCAAAGTGCAGGATCTGACCTGTAATTTAAATCTTAATAGGTCAAAGTGTGCTTACTATGGGTTCTTTTCAAAATGTTGATTTGAAACATGAAAGCGGAAATTAAATGGGTGAGCCAATACATACAGTGCCTGTGGATTACCAGTGGCAGTAAGAGATCCAGCATAAAATGGTTTTGCCTGATGCACAGCATACAGAGAGTCTTTGGTTGAGAGAAAAAGAAAATGCAATGAGAGATACAGTCACTAGTACATAAAAATATTATTTGAAAGTGTTCTAGAACACTCTAAAATAAACTTGTAAAATAACACAGCCCAAACCATTTAGAAGGAAATGTAGTTTTTAAAGTTCTCTTCATTTCAGGACATGTTTTGGCAGCATTCTTTGTAATACAGATGAAAACCCCCTCTTTCTAACCAAGCGTTCAAAGCTGAAAGCCTTGAAGGCTGCAGTCAGTTCAAGTGCTGTGTGAGACAGAAATAACAACCTCCCAACATCAGGTTTTCCATTCTTGCCGCACCAGGTGAATGGGTGTTTTATTGAGAGCCTGCTCTGTGGTGGCAGCGCAGGCCAGAGGAAGGGAGGGTGAGAGCTGAGTCAATACCCGACCTTGTTGGGTGTCTGTTGGTGCTTGGACACTGGGGCTGGCTGCGTTAGCAGTGCCAAGGGTTAGCCGAGAGTGCTGCTGTGGCAGCAGATGCTCAGAACGGGCTTTATGCAAACAGGGAGGGTAAGCTTGCTTTTAAAAGGGCAAAAAGTCTGTCAAGGCAGTTATTTTGGGGGGCACTTCAACACACACCATTAATTTCTAGAACTTCACCAGTCACTTTCTAGTTTGTATATTTAAAACCAAGCAAACTTTGTAATTTTGTTTGTGCTTCTTGGCTATTTTATTCCTGATTTCTTTTCATACTATTTTCCTTTCAAAGTTGCAGATAAGTGTTTACAAAAGTCTTTTAAAAGCCTGTTAGAGTCTAAAATGCATCTTTCAGTTGAGTTCAGTGAAACAGAAACGCAGTGGACTGAAGTGCATTCACTACTACAGCCTTAAAATAACAAGGTGGCTTACTCAAGTCTGTTACTTCAAGTGTTTATGTAACCACATTGTATTTACTTTTCTATTGCATATGAGCAACTAATTACTAGAGCACCTCTTGCTGTCATAGTATTTATATTTCAGTAGTCACCGGCAACTTTAAATACAAACAAAAAGAGGGACCCAGAAAAAAACAAGATATTTATAAAAAAAATAATACAGGACCCTCTGTCTTTCCCATCTACCATCCTGAGTATGAATTCCCTTTTTCTTGCTAATCAAGAAGTTAACTGTTCTCACTGTTTTCTGATTACTCTTCCAAATCTCATGTAATCTGTTGTGCAAAGAGGCAGAGAAGTGGGGATTGGGGTGTGAAATGGGAGATGCTGTAAAGAAAGGCACATATTTCTTCCTGAAATGCCTCATGTTCTGCCATAAACAATAATGCAGACCCATGTTTTTTGTTGTTTAGCTATATCTGTCTGTATGTTAGGAAAGTGCTATTGGAGGTTTAATACTGGTAGCAGTGGGATAACTGTAAGGTTGACTGAGGAATACATAAATTCCTGAAGGAGGCATGCCAGAGAACCAGCTGTGGATCAGAGCCATGTTCTTGCCATGACAGTAAACCACACCTCTAGTCATGGCTCTCAGATGTGACACAGTCTGAGAATCTGCTCATGGCCCCAGCACTTCTAGTTTTTTGCAGCAGCTCCTGGCTGAGACCTGGTAACTGTGTGTACATGTCTAACGTGGGTGAAGTCAGACTGGGTGCTTCAGGACACTTCCAGCTGCTCTTCCCAGCAGCATGTTGCAATCCCCAGACAAGACTGGCACACACTCAGCATGTCAGTGCCAGCACAAAGAAGGGAGTGGGGATGATGTGGCCATCTGCATCCAGAGCTGGATGATGTGGCTGCCGGCACACAGGGCAGGACTGCAGCAGGCAGAGTTTACCTTGGTTTGCACACAGAACCACACCCAAAGGATTGAGGTATTTTCCCTCTTACATCCTCCTAAAGCAAAACGAAATAGTTCAGCTTTTAACTGCTCAGGGCTAAAAGCAAGCTGTGTAACTCCGCGCTGAAGGGCAGCAGAGCCTAAAAGGGGTATTTAGGATCTGTTGAGAGGATGCTGAGAAATATGCTGCTTCTTGGCTGTTAGTTAATGCTGTTTGTCAGGCTGTAATCCCTGATAAAACAGCATGGGAAATTAATCAGCATATGGATTAGCAGGTGTGCTGTGAATGAATGTGAGAGGCTACTTTGTTAATTCTGAAGGTGCAGTTAGTTAATAAACATTAAAGTTTAATTTTCAGACTGAAAATGGATGGCACCTATTTGGATAGTAACAACTATCTCTAGTTCTGTGCTATTCTCTGACTTGGCAAGAAAAGAGGCTGTTACTAAATCAGTGTGAGCTATTCTGGAGAGAAGGAAGTATTTATTTTGTCTGGCACTCCATGTTGCTTTTGCCATAATAATGAGTGATTAATTATTTTTTCTATCCCTTATGTGCTTCTAGGTTTGTCTGTGGCCAGATCTGATTACTTATTTAAACTACTGGGATGAGCAACAGCAAGATATTTCCGTTTCCTAAATATATTCCAGTTAATATTAATGTTAGTTAAATATATTTTATTACTGCTCTTTGTTAATTAACTTCAGAACTCTCTGAAAGAAACAAATATGGTTGTACGTTTATTAACAGGCCAAGTTCTGGTAGAAATTTCAAGAACACACAAGAAACTCAATGACAGCCTAGAGGAGAGTGTAAGTTAAACCTTTCTTTTTCTCTTTTCCATCTGAAATTAGAAATTTTTTTTTTGACAATTTGCAATAACTCTTCATTCATTTGCTTTTAAAGTTCAAAAAATTTCATAAAGAAATTATATCTGAACTGGAGAAGAAAACAGACCTGGATGTGAAATATATGACTGTAAGTACATTCAGTTATAAAAATCATATTTTATCCATCTATGGCTAGTCAAAGAACTTTTCAGAAATAGTTTCCTAGCAATTAATCACTGTGTTAGAACTGAGCTTTAGATACATAAACACTACAAAAATTGTCATACTTATTTTGTGTTAAAAAAGGAACCAGTGCAGGGCTTTAAGAACATTTTTAAACTAAAGCAGAGAGAAGCAATTGCTGAATTCATTTGCTGTGTGATAGCAGCATCTCATAGATGATGGCAGCTTCTTAGTGACTGACTTACCCAGTTCCAGGGCTGAGTGCACTGAGATGTTTTGAATGCTTTGATTGCAGGCAACTTTAAAGAGGTACCAAACTGAACACAGAAGCAAATTAGATTCCTTAGAGAAGTCTCAGGCTGAGCTGAAAAAAATCAGGAGGAAAAGCCAAGGAGCACGAAATGTAATGAAATATGAGCACAAAGAAATGGAGGTGAGTATGTTGTCACTGATCTGTTTCTTTCTTTGTATCAGAACTGGTCAACAGCAAATGTCAAGTTATTACTGGCCACATCAGAGTCTGCTTTTAAAACTTGACTTCTGAAGCTTACCATGATTTGTGTGCACACATGTCATTAGTTAATACACATAACTCCTCTGTAAGTTGTTCAACAAACAGTTAAACTTTACGATTTCAAAGAACACGGATTTTTGGTTCCTCAGAGTTGGTTTGTGTTAAAAGCACTTCTAGAGTATGTATGCCAGTTGAAATTATGCCCTGGACTGCTCTCCTGTATGCATTCAGAGGCTGTTTCAGTTTCTAGGTTTCATCCCTTGACCACTACTTGATTTTTTTATTATTATTATTATTATTATTAATTATTATTATTATCAAAGCAGCTCTGTACCTACGCCTTTATACAGAGGTTTACGCAGGGACTTAGCTACTCTATGCAACTTCAGTAGTCATTTGCTGGAACTTAATTTCCCAAAGTAGGCATAGCCAACTTCTGTTACCACTATTACCTGTCCTACTGATCTTAGAGCGGCATTGCCATCTTGAGGCGAAGTAAGAAATGGCAAGACAATGAAGAGAAACTGAATGAGGATGTCTCATCCGGGTTGTCACATCTCTCTCAAAACATACTTGCTATTGATGTATTTTTTGCACTTCCTGCTAGCTTATATATTTTTCCTCCATATTTTTCTATTTCAATTTTCAACATGATTAGTACCAACTCCTATTTCTTACTACCTACATAACAGTCCAGGTATTTTAAGGTATTGGACTAAGAATTCAAGGATTAGCATTTAATCACAGCTTAGCCATGAATCCTCATAACCTCAGAAGAATAGAGCTTAGTCTTTTTTTTAACTCCTTTTCCCCTCCCTAAAACACAGAAACACAGTAGAGATGCAGTGTAACTTTGTGAGAGTAAAAGTAACTGCCATAGAGTAGATAAAGGCAATTAGTCTGATTAGAACACCTGTGGCCTTAAAATTGCTCAGCACAGTCGCTACTTTGATGTCATATTCTTATTTACTGAAGTGTTTTATTTAGAGGCTAAAAGAGTGCTGCTTGTTTTGCTTCACTTTCCCCACACCATAACTAGATGATCTGTGCCTGATGAGATGTGGGAAGGTGGGTGTGTGCAGAAGAGAAACTTGGCAGTAGAGCCACCCTACCCCACTTTTCCAAAAGGTTTTTTCTAAGGTTTTGGGACCTCGCTTCAGGAACTGGATCAAATAGAACTCGGCGTGTATATGATTATTTTTCTTTCTTTCCTTAGTATTTGGAAACAGTGAGCTCTCGACAGAGTGATATTCAGAGGTTTATTGCAGAAGGCTGCAGAGAAGCTCTCCTTGAAGAAAAAAGAAGATTCTGTTTTCTGGTTGACAAGCACTGCAGCTTTACCCAGCACATTCACTTCTACCACATTCAGGTGAGTAGCATGAGCAGAAATGAAACTGCTGAAATCTAATTATCTCAGAGATTGTAATTATTGCCTGCAGTATGTAGATCTGAGTGCCATAAATAGCTAAGGAACACTGTAGTGGTAGACAGATGTTGTGCAATATTCTCTTAAATGTACTGTAGAACAGGGAAGGGTTTCATGAGTTTTTAAAAAATCATATAGTAAGAAAAAAAATGTATGTCTGGATCAGGTATTTCCAGTATCTGACCCTGAAAAAGGACAGTCTCCTTCCATGATGGTATTTGTTTCACACAGATACTACTTACAAAAATCTTTAAGGACTTCCATTTAACTGGTGTTTCCATTTTGGTATCATGAAAATTAACAAGTAGGTCTGTGCAATTTATGAAAAAAGCCTATCTTTGACAAGTACCTTTTTAAACTTGGATGCAGTGTGCGGACTTCCTGAAATCCAAGCTGCCTGGGTGGCAGGAGATCTGCAGTGATGCCACCAAAGTGCCTGAAAAAGTCAGAATGATGATAGATGAAATAAGGACACCTGGTTCCACCCCAGTGTCAGGAACACCACTGCCTTCCCCAATGATAGACAGAAATACCCTGGTAAGATGTACTTTGATGGTTAAAGGTTCTCACCTCTGCTCCCCTGGGAGCAGAGTGGCTTCACTACTTGCTTTTGTACCTAAGCATTTGGGATCAAGTCTACAATGTACCTCCACAGGAGTAACAGGTTGGGTATGAAGCAGAATCATTCTGCTGAAGCTCTGCTACTGGAAGAACACAAGATAGAGTAGGCAGGAACACAGCTCCAAACAAGTTCTGTTTTCAGTTGGGTGCCAGGAACTTCTGCAGAGCCCAGCCTCAGGACAACTTTTGTCCTAACCATTCATATCCTACATTCTTATCTTATTATATAAGTAATAGTAATTATGTACTCAGTAGTTCAATATAAACTTAAAAAAATGTTATTTTCTATTTTCTTTCCTTTCTTCCTTTCATGATTCTTATGAAGTTATTAGAGCACAGGTTACATTCTAAATTCTACCTATTTGTATGTTATGTTACCATTAGTTGTTGAATTTCTGAATTATGTTAGTAAACTTCTAAAAAAAAAAATAAATAAAATCTGAAAAATTTGGATATTATCTGAGTGTAGCTGTGCTATTTGTGGGGAAAAACGTCTGTCATAGCATTTCCACTAACATATGTTTATCAAGGAACAGAATTCTCATACAAGCTATTCTGTCAGCAATTTCACCGCAAAGTGAGGATTTTCTGAAGGTCCAAATATCAATTGTTTGGGAATATTTTAGCATTGTTTTCAAAATTTAATGTTGCAAAGAAGTTTTCACCATGTCCTCAGTATCATGACCCTGTTGGTTTTGTGACTCTAGATTGGACATGATTTTTATCCTCACAATGAGAATGCAGCGAAGGTGCCCCCTGCTCCAACAGGCAGGGCCTATACCAGCCCTCTAGTTGATATGTTCAACAACCCTGCAACGGTTCCCAAGGCGTCTTCTGAAAAGCTAAACAATTCAGCAGGTGAGTGTCACTCTGTAAGTGTGAATGACATCCTGTAGTGTTTAGTGTTATCTCAGGACTACTGCCATCATGTAAATTCCAGGACACATAGAGGAGCAGAAAATGGCTTTTAGACACATAAATTACCTAACAGGAGAAATGTACATTATGAGAAGAATTGTTTGCAGTAAATTGAGGTCAAAATAGGTAGAATCTGGTTCAATCCCTTTGTGTGTCCTTGATGAATCCAGCTTAACTGCTCTTAGGACTTCAATCTTACCAGAACACGTTCTGTAATTTTGCACAAGGTACATCCGTTACTTCAGTGCACACAAAGGAACATCACAGTCTAGGTTTGGTTTCCTTGAAGAGCATTAGGGAGGAACACACATGGGACAAAATGAGCACAGTAATGTATTTATTTCCTGAAACATGAAATTCTATTCAGATTTGGTTTCTAAGTTTTTAATATATTGGGTGTTTTTAATTTGTTCTACTGTTGGGCAGGAAGGGAAAGGACTAAGCCCAGATCACAAAAGATATGTAGAACTCTGCAGTGGGGTAACAGCAATTCCATCATTTCCTCCTTAAAAGTGTGTTTACAATATATTGTACTGATCAAATAACATACAATTTGAGATCTCCTTTATGCTGTTTTCTGGTAAACATCTGGTGTCTGCAGAATATTGAGTATCTTGCACTCACATGGATTTAGCTGGAGCTGATTGCTCGGCACATTTGGGAGTGAAATCTTGGACTTCACACACAGTGACAATTCTTTAGAATGGGAATTTTCAAAGGTCTTTTCTAGCTGGGAATGTTCAGCAGCATTTGTCATGCCAAAAAAGGGAAGAAGTAGAAGTTAAAACTTACCATTACTGTTCATGTCTGTTATTGTCATGGGTGTGTGTGTATATAAATGCACATGCTATTAAGAAGTCTAAGGTGATAATAAAACACTGGCAGGTAACCGAGAGGTGTCTGAGTGGAAAGTACAAGGTCTCAGAACTTGCTTTGCACTCACATATTCCATTATCTGCTTTTTATATTCCTGTCAGGCTATTGATTTATTTGATTTTATTAGTGTGGCTAATTTTGCCTTTTTTTTTTTTTTTTTTTTTTG